>PVKU01006494.1:0-102675 GCA_004027475.1 Anoura caudifer
GAGGGACCAGAGGTGTCCAGGCCAAGCATGCACACACACAGCCCCAGGGAGAGTGAGCACCATGGAAGACCCGGTGCCCACACCTGTAGCCTGAGAAAGAGTGTGCACTTGAACCTACAGGACCAGAGGCTGCTGAGAAACTGGGCTGGAGGCTGGCTGACTGCGAATCAAAAAGGGAGAAATGCAAAATCAATCACCCCTCAGGCTGCTGCTGCCAGGAAGAACAATAAAACTGGCTTGGCCAGTTTGAAGGCAGCAGGAGACTTTTTTTTTTCTTTTTATTATTTTTTAATCATTTAACTGTTTCTTGCTCTTTCCTTCTTCCTTGTTTTATTCCTTCTTCCTTTCTTTCCCTTTTTATCTCTTCCTCCTTTCTTCTTCTTCTTCTTCTTCTTCTTCTTCTTCTTCTTCTTCTTCTTCTTCTTCTTCAAATATTTGCAAACAGTGAGAGAAAAAAATCTGGAACTGCGAAAAAACCATAGTTGGACCAAAAAAGAGGCATTCCAACAGCTGAGATAGTGAGATGAATTTCACTTTGCTACTACAGAGAACTTGCAAGTTATTGCATATTTGTATTATTATTTTTCTCATTATTCTTACATCCTCTATTTTATTAGTATCTTTGTATTACTCTTTTTTTCTGATTAGTCTTCATTTCTTGGCTGGTTACATTTCATTGTTTGACTAGTTTCCCTTTGTTCTCTCTTTCATATTGTATTGTTAATTACTCTCTTTCACTTCTCTTGTGTTCCATTAGCACAGTACTCTAGGTCCTATACTTCCTATTATGGTTATCCAGATCACATAGATTTTGTCATATGATGGTTCCTCCATTGTTACTGTAAATAATAGCTGTTGCTTACAATTGTAATACTACACAGCGCCCCTCCCAGATCTTAGCCCTCTTCACGGTTTCCTGAACTCTATTACAGTTGTGATTAACTCTATTCTCACACAAACTACACCTATTTTCTATCCTTTACTCTCACTTCACCTTATAATCTGACCTCCCACAAGATCACTGCTTTCTAGATCCAACTCACAATCCTCCTCACCAACAAGAGTCTTATATTCTTTCCACCCTTTCTAAAATGTGGCTAGTTGGGTGAAATATCATGGCTAACACTACACATATTCAAAGGATCTCCTAACTATTCTCTATGAGCTGGTGATCTAAATATCATAGAATACACTCTTGTTGTCTTAAACCATTTTGCATTCCCGCTCCAACTGATCACAAAAAATAGTAGGTGAGAGAAGGAAGATGGTGGCTCAGTAGGAGGAAGCACATTCCACTCCTCCTACACACAGGAGAAAAACGTGGCTGATTTATGGTGGAAGAGAGCAAAGAGACATCAGAAACACAGCATATTTGAAAACAGGAGATCGAAAATTGCAGCGGACATTGGAAAAGCATATGGTAAGGAGAGTACTCCAGCAGCACGGAGACCAGGGCAGGGCTGAGGTCCTGGTCTAGCACTGGCCATAAGACTATAGGGAGGGAGCTGGATCAACTGCTCCCTGATCAACCAAACAAGGTCTCGGCAGCATCGGGATAAACCTGGTTGCTTGAAATCTCACATAGAGGAGTGAAGGTCTCATAGCTCTGGGATGACTGTGAATCGGAGCTCATGCGACTCTTGGCATCTGAGCGCCATTGAGGACAGCTGTGTGGGGACACATCGGCGCCAGTGCACCACCGGGGAACCTGCACTGCCATCGCTCGGCACCTGTGCACCATCGGGGACCTATGTGGCGACCAATTGGCACCCCCCTGACAGTCGGCACCCATGCATGGATGGCTGGGAGATCTTAGGCACCTGCATGCAACCATGGTAGGTGCACGCCTCCTCAGAAGATACGCCTGAGGTCCTGTGCAGAGAGGCCCTGGGCTAGCTCTGAGGACAGTAGCCCAAAGATAACTGAGTGGTGAACAGGGAGAAAAGCAATACTTCACTGCTCAGCCATTGCAGCAAGCAAGACAAGAAAAACCGGCTTGGCAAGATTGATATCAGCCAGTTGGTGTTGTTTTATTCTTAATTATTTTTTTCATTATTTTTATTGTTTTTACCCCTCAACTTCTTTTGCTTCTCGTTACTTATTTTTTTGTTTTATCCCTTCTTCCTTTCTTTCCAATCTTATCTCTTCTTCCTTCTGCTTTTTTCTTTTCTTTTTCTTTCTGCTTTTGTTCTTCTCTTTTCATTTTTTTCTTCTTTTCTTTTTTCTTCCTCTTTTCAAATTCCCATGAGTGAGACAAAAACGAAACGAAACAAAACAAACAAACAACAACAACAAAAAAACCTGGAACTGTGAAAACACCAGACTTGGTCCCAAAGAGGGGGCATTTCAACAACAGGGACAGTGCAAGCTGTGAACAGCAGGATAACCAAAGGAGACAGCATCACTGAATCATACAGGTATTCCACCACAGAAGTTCTACCATAAACCCAGGGAGCCAAAACAAATCAAATTGAGAAGCTGAGCTTAACAAGAAGAGCCTCACAAACAATGGGAAGAGAAACAAACAATTCCCAAACAAAAGAAAAGGAGGAAGCCCCAGAAAGAATGCTAAATGAAATGAAGGCAATTCAACTATCAGATTTTGAGATCAAATCAATGGTTGTCAGGAAGCTCCAAGAGCTATAAATGAGCTACCAGAAACTACAGGGACACTACAATGAACTCACTGCAAACCATATCAACATGAAAAAGGAAATAGAAACTATCAACAAGGGCCAAGAGGAAATGAAGAGTACAATTTCTGAACTGAAGAACACAGTGGAAGGAATGAAAAGCAGAATTGATGAAGCAGAAGATTGGATCAGCGAGTTGGAGTACCAAGTAGGAAAAAACATCCAGAAAGAACAAGAAAAGGAAAAGAGGCTCAGAAAGAATGAAGAGGGATTAAGAGAAATGCAAGACAATATGAAACGTAATAATATAGTATAATAGGGATAACAGAAGGAGGAAGAAAAGAGGAGCAAGGGATAGAAAACCTATTTGAAAAGTAATGATGGAAAACTTCCCTAATTTCATGAGAGAAAAAGGCCCACAAATCCAGGAAAAACAGAGAGTCCCAATGAAGAGGTACCCACAGAGGCCCACTTAAAGACAGATCATAATTAAAATGGCAAAATTCAAAGACAAAGACAAAATCATAAAGGCAGCAAGTGAGAAAAAGGAAATAACATCCAAGTGAGACCCAATAAGGTTAGCAGCTGACATCTCAATGGAAATGCTCCAAAGCAGAAGAGAATGTCAAGAAATAATCCAAGTAATGAGAACCAAATGCCTGCAACTAAGACTACTTTACCCAGCAAGTTTTTCAATCAAGATAGAAGGCCACATAAGGAGCTTCCCAGACAAAAGAAGTCCAAAAGAACACACCTCTACCAAATCAGTTCTACAAGAGATACTAAAGGGACAGTTTAAGGAAAGGAAGGAAAAGACAGAGAGGAACACAGGTACAAAAATGGCAATAAATAAGTACATATCAATAATAACCTTAACCGTAAATGGATTAAATGCTCCAATCAAACGGCATAGAGTAGCTGAATGGATAAGAAAGCATGACCCACACATATGCTGCCTACAAGAGACCCACATCAGGACAAAAGACTTACACAGACTCAAAGTCAAGGGCTGGAAACAAATTTTCCAAGCAAATGGACAGGGGAAAGAAAACCAGGGTTGCAATACTCATATCAAACAAAATAGACTTCAAAAGAAGAGCCATAAAGAGAGATCCAGAAGGCAACTTCATAATACTCAAGGGAAGAATCCACCAAGAAGAAATAAACATTGTACATAAGAGCACTGAAATACATCAAGAAAATCTTTGAGGACTCCAAGGAGATATTGACAGCAGCACAATTATAGTAGGGGATTTTAACACCCCACTGTCAAAAATGGACATATCTTCTAAATAAAATATCAACAAAGATAGTGTGGCATTGAACAACACTCTAGATGAAATGGACTTAACTGATATATGTAGAACCCTTCATCCCGAAAAAACTAAATATACATTCTTTTCCAATGCACATGGAACATTCTCAAAGATAAACCGCATGATAGGACACAAAACTAGCTTCAACAAATTTAAGAAAATTGAAATCACACCAAGCATTTTTTCTGACCACAAGGGACTAAAACTAGAAACCAAACCCACGAGGAAAAACTCAAAACAGTCAAAACCATGGAGATTGAATAGCATGCTATTAAACAATGAGTGGGTCAAGAATGAAATTAAGGAGGATATCAAAAAGTTTCTAGAAACAAATGAAAATGAACTCACAATGCCCAAAACTTATGGGACACAGGAAAGGCTGTCCTCAGAGGTAAGTTTGGAGTGATACATGCCTCCCTAAAAGAGATAGAAACATTTCAAACAAACAACCTATCCCTACATGTACAAGAACTTGAGGAACAACAACACAGACAGCCCAGAGCTAGTAGATGGAAGGAAATAACCAAGATCAGAGCAGAATTAAATGACATAGAGACTAAAAGCACAATTCTTAGGATTAATGAATCCAGGAGTTGATTCTTTGAAAAGATAAACAAAATTGATAAGCTTTTAAGCAGGCTCAAAAAGAAAAAAAAACAGAGAGGACCCAAATAAAATCAATCAGAAATGAAAGAGAAGAGATTACAACTGACACCACAGAAATACAAAGGATTGAAAGAAATTAGTACAAAGAACTGCACGCAAGAAATTTGAAAACCTAGGTGGAGTGGAAAAGTTTCTAAAAATATATAATCTCCCAAATCTCAATGAAGAAGAAACAGAAAACCTGAACAGACCAATAACAGCAGATGAAATTGAAGCAGAAATCAAATAACTTCCAACACACAAAAGCACTGGACTGGATGGTTTCACAGGAGAATTTTACAAAGCATTTAATGAAGAGCTAACCCTTATCCTTCACAAACTTTTTTAAAAATTCCAAAATTATGGAAGTCTCCCAAACTCTTTTTATGAAGCCAGCATCATTCTAAACCCCAAACCAGATAAAGACATAACAAAGAAAGAAAAATTTAGGCCCACATCGCTGATGAATATAGAAGCTAAAATTCTCAACAAAATATTGACAAAGCGCATCCAACAATACATTAAAAAGATCATACACCACGCCCAAGTGGGATTTATCCCAGGGATGAGAGGATGGTTCAACATTCACAAATCAGGAAATGTAATATATTACGTAAACAAAAGCAAATACAAAAATCACATGATTATATCAATAGACATGGAAAAAAGCATTTGATAAGGTACAGCACCCATTTGTGATAAAAACACTCAGAAAGTGGAAGTAGAGGTAGTATTCCTCCACATAATAAAGGCCATATGTGAAAGACCTACAGCCAACATCACACTCAATGGGCAAAAACTAAAATCTTTTGCACTAAGATCAGGAACAAGACAAGGTTGTCCATTTTCACCACTTCTATTCAATATAGTACTGGAAGTCTTAGCCACAGCAATTAGACAAGAAAAGGAAACAAAAGACATCCAAATTAGCAAGGAGGAAACAAAACTGTCATTGTTTGCAGATGACATGATAGTGTATATAGAAAATCCTATAGACTTGGCCAAAAAGCTGCTCGACCTAGTAAATGTTTTGGCCAAACAGCTGGATACAAAGTCAATATCCAGAAACCAAACCATTTATGTATACCAACAATAAAATAGCAGAAACAGAAGTCAAGAAAAAAAAATCCCATATGATATAAGAAAAAGAAAAATAAAATACCTAGGAATAAACCTAACCAAGGAGGTAAAAGACCTGTATGCAGAAAACTAACAACACTGAAGAAAGAAATCAAGGAAGACACAAAGAAATGGAAACATATACCATGTTCATGGGATTGGAAGAATTAACATCATCAAAATGTCCATACTACCCAAAGCAATTTACAGATTCATGCAGTACCCATTAAATTACCAATGGCATATTTCATAGACATAGAACAAACACTTCAAAAATTTATATGGAACCATACATTACCTCAACTATCTGCAGAAAGCAGAGCAAAGAAAGAAGAGCAAAGTAGGAGGGATCACAATACCTGACACCAAACTGTATTACAAGGCCAAAATAATCAAAACAACCTTGTACTGACACAAAAACAGGCACATAGACCAGAGGAATAGAACAGAGAGCCCAGAAATAAACCCAATTCTCTATGGTCAATTAATATTTGACAAAGGAGGCAGCACCATAAAATGGAGTAAAAGTAGCCTCTTCAACAAGTGGTGTTCGGAGAACTGGACAGCTACGTGCAAACAACAAAAAAAAAATGATACTTGAGCACCAACTTACACCATACACAAAAATAAATACAAGATGGATAAAAGATTTATATATAAGCCCTGACACCATTACAGTCCTAAAGGAGAACATAGGCAGGAAAATCTCAGACATTACATGTAGCAATATTTTCCCTAATATTTCCACTAGATTAAGAGACATAAAGGAAAGAATAAACAAATGGGATCCCATCAATATAAAAACTTCTGCATGGCTAAAGAAAACAGCATTGGAATGAAAAGAGAACAAACTTTATGGGAAAATGTATTTGCCAATGGTACCTCAGACAAGGGTTTGATCTGCCAAATATATAAAGAAGTCACATGACTCCACTCTAAGAAGACTAGCAATGCAATTAAAAAATGGCAAAAGACTTGAACAGACAATTCTCCAAGGAGGACATACAGAGGATCCAGAGACTCATGAAAAGATGCTCAATATCACTAACTATCAGAGAGATGCAGATTAAAACCAGAATGAGATACCACTTCACATCATTCAGAATGTCCATCATAAACAAGTGTTGGAGAGGTTGTGGAAAAAAGGGGACCCTAGTGCACTGTTGGTGGGATTGCAGACTGGTACAACCACTATGGAAAGCAATATGGAAATTTCTAAGAAATCTAAAAATTGATCTAGCTTTTGACCCAGCAATTCCACTGCTAGGATTATATCCTAAGAACCCAGAAACACCAATGCAAAAGAACCTATACACCCTAATGTTCATAGCAGCACAATTTACAATAGCCAAGTGTTGGAAGCAACCTAGGTGCCCATCAGTAAATGAATGGATTAAAAACTATGGTATATTTACACAATGGAATTCTGTGCAGCAGAAAGAAATAAGGAGCTCCTACCCTTTGGAACAGCATGAATGGAACTGGAGAGCATTATGCTAAGTGAAATAAGCCAGGTGGTGAAAGACAAATACCATATGATCTCACCTTTAACAGGAACCTAATCAACAGAACAAACAAACAAGCATAATATAACCAAAGACACTGAAATTGAGAACAGTCTGACCATCACCAGAGGAGAATGGAGGGAATTTCAGGGGAACAAGGGAAAAGTGGAAGGGTTTAGAGCAACAAGTATAAAAGACACATGGACAAAAAATAGGGGTGGGGGTAGAAATGGGAGGGAGGTGGGGAATGCTGGAGTGGTTGGTTGGGATGGGAGTAGAATACAGAAAACTGTATAAGGACAGCAATCAAAATAAAATTTGAAAAAAGTAAAATAGAAAAAAAAATAGGTGGAAGCAGTGAATACCAGGATACCTTCAGTAAGAGGATATTCACCAACAAAGAATCACCAGCAGACAACAACAGAAGAATGTGAAGGAGTGAGTGGAAGCCACACTAACTCAACCCAGAACCTATCTGGAAATACAACTAAACAGTGGAGAAATTACCCAGAACAAACAATTGAACAAGAGCAAGAGAGAATCCTCAGAACCTTGTATACACAGAATCACCAGCTTCAAAACAACCTGCCCACACCTGCACAACAAAATTCAAGAGGTGGTGACCAGAGTGACCCTCAGTTAACTTGCTGGAGTGAAGGACTCACAAAAGAAAGACCAAAGAGCAATCAAAACCCAAAGACATAGACAGAGCCAACATAAATGACAGCTCAAAACCAGTGAGCTCAGGAGATCAAAGAGATGGCACCACTAAATTTCATAGGAATTCTACCATAGAAGTTCACACCATAAACTTAGGGAGTCAGAACAGATCAATTTAAGAGCAGAGGTGAACAAGAAGAGTCTCACAAGGAATGAGAAGACAAAAAAAATCCCTAATGAAAGAAAAGGAGGAAGTCTCAGAAAGAATGCTAAATGAAACAGAAGCAAATCAACTATCCAATATTAAGTTCAAAGCAATGGTTATAAGGAAATTCAAAGAGATCACAGAGAATTATCAAAAACTACAGGGAACCTACAATGAACTCACTGCAAACTATATCAACATGAAAAAGGAAATGGAAACTATCAACAAGGTCCAAGAGGAATTGGAGAATACAATTTCTGAAGTGAAGAACACAATAGAAGGAATCAAAAGCAGGCTTGATGAAGCAGAAGATCAGATCAGCGAGCTGGAGGACAAGGTAGAAACAAACACCCAGAATGAGTGAGACAAGGAAAAGAGGCTCAGAAAGAATGAAGAGGGGATAGGAGAAATGCAGAACATGTAATGTGTATAATATCTATATAATAGAGATACCAGAAGGAGAAGAAGAAGAGCAAGGGATAGACAACCTATCTGAAAAAAAGTAATAGTGGAAAATTTCTCTAATTTGATGATAGAAAAATCACACAAATCCAGGAAAGACAGAGAGTCCCAATCAAGAGGAACCCAAAGAGACCCACTTCAAGACATAACATAATTAAAATGGCAAAATTGTCAGATAAAGAGAGAATCTTAAAGGCAACAAGGGAACACCAGGGAGTAACATTTAAGGGAGCCCCCATTAGACTAACAGCTGACTTCTTAGTGGACATGCTCCAAGCCAGATGGGAATAGCAAGAAATATTCCAACTAGTGAAAACTAGAGTCCTGCAACCAAGACTACTTTACCAAACAAGGCTCCAAATTGAAATGGATGGCCAAATAAGAAGCTTCCCAGACACAAGAAGACTCAAAGAATATACCTCCTTCAAACCAGCTCTGCAAGAGATGCTAAAGGGTTTGCTTTAGGAACAGGAAGAAAAACAGTAAAAGAGAGAGGAACATAGGTACAAATAAATAACAATGAATAAATTCCTATCAATAATATCTACAAATACAAATGTATTAAATGTCTCAATCAAATCACACAGAATAGCAGAATGGATAAAAAAAGACATGATCCACACATATCTTGCCTATAGGAGACCCAACTCAGATCAAAAGACGTACACAGACTGAAAGAGAAGGGTTCAAAACAAATATTCCAAATAAATGGAAAGGAAAAAAAAAAGCCCGGGTAACAATACTAATATCAGACAAAATAGACTTCAACAAAAGAGCCATAAAAGGAGACCCAGGAGGTCACCTATCAAGACGACTAAACATTGTAAATATATATGCACTGAACATAGGAACACCCAAATACATAAAGAAAATCTTGGAGGACTCCAAGAAAGATACTGACAACAACACAAATATGGAAGAAGATTTTAACACCCCACTGTCAAAAACGGACAGATCTTTCAAGCAAAATATCAACAAAGAGATTGTAGCATTGAACAATGCCCTAGATGCAATGGACTTAACCTATATATATAGAGCCTTTCATCCCAAAGAAGCAAGCTACACATTCTTTTCAAATGCACATGCAACATTTTCAAAGATAGACCACATGATAGGACACAAAACAAGCCTCAACAAATTTTAAAAAATTGAAATCATATCAAGTATTTTCTGTATCCACAAGGAACTGAAACTAGAAACCAGCATCAAGGAAAATAAACCCAAACACTCAAAATCACGGAGATTGAATAGCATGCTCTTAAACACTGAAAGGGTCAAGAATGAAATTAGGGAAGAAATCAAAGAGGTTCTGGAAACAAACAAAAATGAACTCACAACAATCCAAATTCTATGGGACACAGTGAAGGCAGTCCTGAGAGGGAAGTTAATAGTGATATAGGCCTACCTAAAAAGAGAGAAAGATTTCAAATAAACAACCTAACACTACTCTTACAAGAACTCAAGGAACAACAACAAAGACAGCCCAGAGCAAGTAGAAGGAAGGAAATAACCAAGATCAGGGCAGAATTAAATGGCATAGAGACTAAAAGCACCATTCTAAGGATCAATGAATCCAGGAGCTGGTTCTTTGAAAAGATAAACAAAATTGACAAGCCTTTAAGCAGGCACCTCAAGAAAAAACGAGAGAGGACCCAAATAAACACAATCAGAAATGAAAAAGGAGAGATTACAACTGATACCACAGAATTACAAAAGATTGTAAGAAATTACTACAAAGAACTATATGCCAAGAAATTTGAAAAACTACATGGAATGGACAAGTTTCTAGAAAAATATAATCTTCCAAAACTCAATGAAGAAGAAGCAGAAAGTCTGAAGAGACCAATAACAGCTGATAAAATTGAACCAGTAATCAAAAAGCTTCTGACACACAGAAAAGCCCTGAACCAGACAGTTACACAGGAGAAGTTTACAAAGCATTTAAGGGAGAGCTAATCCCCATCCTCCACAGATTATTTCAAAAAATTCAAGAAAATGGAAGACTCCCAAGCTCTTTTTATGAAGCCAGCATCATTCTAATCCCAAAAGCAGATAAAGACATAACAAAGAAGGAAAACTTCAGGCCAATATCACTGATAAACATAGATGCTAAAATCCTCACCAAAATATTGGCAATTTGCATCCAGCAATACATTAAAAAGATCATACACCATGATCAAGTGGGATTCATTCCAGGGATGCAAGGATGGTACAATATTCACAAATCAATAAAGTTAATGCACCACATAAATAAAATGAAAGACAAAAATCACATGATCATATCTACAGGTGCAGAAAAAGCATTTGATAAGGTACAACACCCATTTATGGTAGAAGCATTCAGCAAAGGGGGAAGAGAAGGAGCATTCCTCAACCTGTTACAGAAAATAATTGGGAAAATAATGACTCTGGCACGATTGGGGTGACAGAGTGAGGCTTTATTACACACGCGGACCCAGAGGAGGCAGTCTCCAAATTCTGGGCCCCGAACCTTGGCTGGGCAGGGCTTTTATTGCCTTCTGGATGCCATATCCTATGTGGCAAAAGCAGGAGGTACAGAAGCTGATGCAAAAATAACTCTAGCCTTGTGGTGTCCTTATCTGAAGCTGAGTGTACAAAAGCCAAAGCAGAAATTATGACTGCCTAATTGAAACCCAACAGCTGGCAGTTTCTAAGTAACCTAAACAAAACTCTTTCCCAGTTCCCGGTCCCTCCTCTGGGTCACCTTGACCTAGCTGACTTTTCCTCTACAAACCTAATAAAGGCCATTTACAAAAGACCTACAGCCAGCATCATACTGAATGGTCAAAACCTTGGAGCTTTCCTGCTAAGATCAGTAATAAGACAGGGGTGTCTGCCTTCATCAGTCCTATTCAACATAGTATTGGAAGTCCTAGCAACAGAAACCAGACAAGAAAAAGAAATAGAAGGCATCTGAATTGGAAAGGAAGAAGCAAAAGTGTAATTGTTCCCAGATGACATGATAGCATATATAGAAAATCTTATAGATTCCACACACACACACAGAAATCTGGATATAATAAGTAAATTTGTCAAAACTATAAGATGCAAAGTCAATATTCAGAAATGAAAGGAATTTGGGTACACAAACAATGAAATATCAGAAACAGTAATCAGGAAATAAGATCCTATTTGGTATATCAACAGGAAAATAAAGTACCTAGGAATAAACCTAACCAAGGATGTAAAAGACCTGTACTCAGAAAACTACACAACACTGAAAAAAGAAATTAAGAAAAACAGAAACAAATGGAAGCATATACCATGCTCATGGATTGGAATTATTAACTTCATCACAATGTCCATACTACCCAAAGCAATTTATAAATTCAATGAAGTCCCTACTAATGTACAAATGACATCTTTCACAGACTCAGAAGAAACACTTCAAAAATTTATATGTAGACATAAACAACCCCAAGGAGCCACTGCAATTTTGAGAAAGAAGAACAAAGTAGGGGCGATCACCATACCTGACATCAAACTATATAACAGGGCCATGGTAATCAAAACAACATAAGAACAGACACATTGATCAATAGAACAGTATATAAAGCCCAGAAATAAAACCAAGTCTCTATGGTCAATTAATATTTGAGAAAGGGGGAAGAAACATAAAATGGAATCAAAATAGCCTATTCAAGAAATGGTTTGGTAGATCTGGACAGCTATATGAAATAAAAGAGAAAGAAAGAAAGAAAGAAAGAAAGAAAGAAAGAAAGAAAGAAAGAAAGAAAGAAAAAAGAAAAGAAAAGAAAAGAAAAGAAAAGTGACCACCAGCTTACACTATTCACAGAAATAAAGTCATGATGGATAAAAGACTTAAATATAAGTTACAACACAATAAAAATCCTAGAGGAGAATATAGGCAGGAAAATCTCAGATATTCTATGCAGGAATATCTTTAAGATCATGTCTCCTAGAGAAAGAGACATAAAAGAAAGAATAAAAGAATGGGACTTCTTCAAAATGAAAATCTTCAGCATAGCTAAAGAAAACATCAGGGAAACAAAAAAGGAACCAACCATATGGGAAAGTACATTTGCAATCGATACTTCAAACAAAGATTTGGTCTCCCAAATAGGTAAAGAACTCACATGACTCAACTGCAAAAGACAAACAACCCAATTTTTAAAAAGTGGGCATAAGACCTGAACTGATGCTTCTCCAAGGAGTACATACAGAGGGCCCAGAGATATATGAAAGGATGCTCAGCATCACTAAGCATTAGAGAGATGCAAATTAAAACCCCAATGAAGTGCTACTTCACACTGGTCAGAATGACCATCATAACCCAATTAAGAAATGAATAGTGCCGGCGGGGTTGTTAATAAAACAGGACCCTAGTGTACTGTTGATGGGAATGCAGACTGGTGAAGCCACTGTGGAAAACACATAGAATTTTCTCAGAAAACTAAACATGGAACTGACTTTTAACCCAGCCATTCCACTATTGGAATTATATACTAAGTATCCTGAAACACCAAATCTAAAGAACATATGCACAACCATGTTCATAGCAGCACAATTTATAATAGGCAAGTGCTGGAAACAGTCTAAGTGCCCACGAGTAATGGATGGATCAAAAAACTATAGTACATTTATACAATGGCATATCACACAGCAGAAAGAAAGAAGGAGCTCCTACGCTTTGCAGCAGCATTGTTGAATCTGGAGAGCATTATGTTAAGTGAAATAAGTCAGGCGGTGAAAAGCAAATACCATATGATCTTACCTATAAATAGAACCTAATCAGCAAATCAAATAAGCAAGCAAAATAGAAGCAGAGACTTTGAAATAAAGAGGAAACTGGCAGTAACCAGAGGGTATGGGAGAGAGGGATAATAGGCTAAAACAAGGGCAGATTCATCAAGGAACATATATAAAGTACACATGAACAAAACCAAAGGTGGTAGGATCAAGGGTGGGAGGCAGGGTTGATGGGGTGGGGAGAAGTTGTGGGGGGGAATGGTGACAACTGTACTTAAACAACAATAAAAAAGACATGAATTGAGAAAAATGAGCATTATGTCAAATGGTAGATAGAGGAAATTCTCCAAATACCCAAATCAAGCATTGAAAATCATTTGCACCAGCTTGGTCATGTTAATTGCTTTGATGTAGGGGTTCCACTTAAGGGGGGGAAAATTCTCGACCTTATTTCCCTGTGTGATTCTCCACTTAAATGTAATGTAAATGTTCTGTTTTTAAAACAAATTATGATGAAAAATGAAAAGTGTATATTTTCCAATAATGTGGAATGGGAGAGATCATGGGGCAAGCAAAATGAACCACTACCGACCACATCAAAGGCTGGTCTTCATCCAAAGAAGGTGATGTTGTGCTTAGGTGAGATTGGAAGTCAGTCCTCTATTATGAGTTCCTTTTGGAAAATGAAAATAATTCCAACAAGTACTGTTCCCAATTAGACCCACTGAAAGCAGCACTTAATGGAAAGCAACTGGAATTAGTCAACGGAAAATGTATAGTCTTCCATCACGGTAAGGCAAGAACACATGTTTCTTTGACGACCAGGCAAAAACTGTTACAGCTTAGGTGGGAAGTTCTGATTCATCTGCCATATTCACTAGACGTTGGAACTTTAGATTTCAACTCATTTGGGTCTTTACACAATTCTCTTAATGGAAATAATTTCAATTCCCTGGAGGTCTGCAAAAGTCACCTAGAGCATTCTTTTGTTCAAAGAGTAAAAAGTTTTAGGGAAATGGAATTACAAATTTGCCTGAAATATTGCAGAAGGTAGTGGAACAAAAGTGTGAATACATTGTTCATTAAAGTTATTTGTTATTGATGAAAATAAAAATGTGTCTTTTTACTTTAAAACCAAATGAACATTTTGGCCAACCCAATACTTGCCTGGTGCCTGGGCAAGTATTAAATAGAAGTGGCATTTGAACCCAGGTTGTTGGTTTCCAAGGGTTTGGATTTATTAAAAGACAACCTACTCTGGGCCCTGGCCTAGCACTTTTTGCACTAGGCCAACATGCCTACCAAAGTAATCAAAATAACTGGGTTTAAAAATATCTACACTTTCAATAGCATGGCAGAACCAAAGCCTGCAATACCTTTATATTTACTGGTCTCAATGACATACCATTTGTGTTGCATTTATTTATTTAGAAATCTGTGTTCCTTTGCCTGAACTCTTCTCTGAAATCTTTGGTTCAAAACAGACAATAACCCTTGAAAACACCTCGTATATGTCTTAGAACTTCTGACTCTGCATGACATTTCTACTTTGTATTATTTTTTGTTTATTTTTTAAACCATTCAAGTTCTGGATAGGTGTGGAAAGATGGAGAAAAAAACATTCCCAGAAAATGATATACTGTATAGTAATTGGGGAACATTTCCATCATCTTAGAAATGTGTGCACATGTTTTTTGAAAAATTTATCCAGGTGAAATACCTTATTTTCTCCTAATCTGAGAATAAAAGTATAAAATCACAAGCAACATTTCATTTTTTTTCTTTTTGTCCCCACTAGCATTGCAATCAGGAATTTCTAAGCCCTTTAACGATCTGAAGTAATCAATAAAGAGCAGCACACAAATATGCAGATGCATTTATAATTCCATTACAACAAAGAATTAATCATGTCAATTTTTATGATGATATAACTAAATTTATTTTATTTTATTTTAATTGTTGTTCAAGTACAGTTTTCTGCCTTTTACTCCCATCCCAGCCCACCACCCAGCCCTCCCCACCTCCCTCCCATTTCTACACCCCCTTTGTTTTTGTCCATGTGCCCTTTATACTTGTTCTTGCAAACTGTTCACCCTTTTCCCCTGAAATTCTCTCCCCTCTCCCCTCTGGTCACTGTCAGCCTGTTCTCTATTTCAGTGTGTTTGGCTATATTAAGCTTGTTTGTTTGTTTGTTTGATTTGTTGATTAGGTCCCTGTTAAAAGTGAGATCATATGGTATTTATCTTCCATTGCCTGGCTTATTTCACTTAGCATAATGCTTTCCATTTCCATCCATGCTGTTGCAAAGGGTAAGAGCTCCTTCTTTCTTGCTGCTGCATAGAATTCCATTCTGTAAATGTACCATAGTTTTTTGATCAATTCATTTGCTGATGGGCACTTAGGTTGCTTCCAGCACTTGGCTATTGTAAATTGTGCTGCTATGAACATTGGGGTGCATAAGTTCTTTTGGATTGATGTTTCAGAGTTCTTAGGATATAATCTTAACTGTGGAATTGCTGGGTCAAAGGGCAGATCCATATCTATTTTTATTTATTTTTTATTTTAACTGTTCTTGTACAGTTATCTGTTTTTTGCTCCCATCCCAGCCTACCGCTCCAACCCTCCTCACCTCCCTCCCATATCCACCCCCCCCTATTTTTTGTCCATGTATCTTTCATACTTGTTGCTCCAAACCCTTCCCCTTTTCCCCTGAAATTCCCTCCCCTCTGCCCTCTGGTCACTGTCAGCCTGTTCTCTATTTCAGTGTCTTTGATTATATTTTGCTTGTTTGTTTGTTTGTTTTGTTGTTTAGGTTCCTGTTAAAGGTGAAATAATATGGTATTTGTCTTTCACCACCTGGCTTATTTTGCTTAGCATAATGTTCTCCAGTTCCATCAATGCTGTTGCAAAGGGTGGGAGCTCCTTCTTTCTTTCTACTGCATAGAATTCCATTGTGTAAATGTACCATAGTTTTTTGATCAATTCATTTGCTGATGGGCACTTAGGTTGCTTCCAGCACTTGGCTATTGTAAATTGTGCCTCTATGAACACTGGGGTGCATAGGTTCTTTTGGATTGGTGTTTCAGGGTTCTTAGGATATAATCTTAGCAGTGGAATTGCTGGGTCAAAAGGCAGATCAATTTTTATTGATTAACCAAAGTAGAGTAATACATATGCCTTTGGCATTCTCAGAAACTTTTAGAAAATTCAGTATAAAGCAGCTTTCAAATAAACTGGTATGGTTAAAATTCTCAAGGCTTCCAGCTCTGTTCTCCTGAAATTATCTGTGCAATAGCCCTCAAAAAAAGTTTTGTCCTTCTAATCATTTTGTGTATGTGTGCGTTCAGGGCACCCTTCAAAACAGCTACCCGCCTACTTCTAAGTTTGATGCTGATAAAAAGAAAAGTCTGCACTTTTTCATTTTATCTACTATCAGCATTATCCCTTGTAGAAAGGCAAACTTCTAAATGCTTTTCTGAGGAGTGGTAAACACATTAAGCTAATTCAAATTGATGCACATAATACTATACATTTTTCTTCTGAATTATAATAAAATACCATTTTTAATCACTGATGCTATATCCCTCATATTACCTCTATACAAGGTATTGCCTTTGTGTGTGTTCTCATTAGCTAGGTGCACAGCATTCTTCTCAGTAAACTGTCTTCTTTTTTCAGCATGACTATCTCATTATTTCTGCCTGTGAATTGACTCTTAGGTCTGCGTTTTGTGGTTGTTTATAGCACCCATTATGTAACTATGGTAAAAGATGACATAGCCTGAAATGAGGTAAAGACAGAGAGGAGACTACTTTAATCATCTGCAGTTAGTAATAATATTATGTGCCCAAGCTAATGCTATAGTCTGTAGCAAACAATGTTGTGAGATGTTCTGCACAAATAAGAATATTAGTAAAGCAAGGCAATGTTTCTGAATATGTAATTGTAAATAGCCTGCCCACGTGCATGTGTGAGAACTGTGTTATTCTGAAATTGCTTATCTGACTGGCAGAGGAATCTCAAAAATTCTCAGTGATGAAGTAAAATCAACAGCAATGATCTTTAAAACCTAAGGGATATGATTACAAGATATCGTTCTTTGGAGTATTACTAAAGTAAACTGCATATGTTCAAAATATAAGATCATCAGTGTTTTTCCTTTAGAAAGGTCTAACATGGTCTGCTTATGAAATCACTATGAAAAGAAAGTGAAGAAGAGAAGTGAAAAGCAGAAAAAGATTCCCCAGGGTAAGGAAAAAATAGGGTGGAAGTCAATATATAGGAAATAACCATGGAAACAGACAAATCCAAACATTACTTCATTAACAAGAAAACTAAATTTTGCTGTAATTTTGCGCCCCTCTTATTGCTTCTACTTCTATTTTCCACCATCAAGCTTAAGGACATTCTGAGGAATCAGGACTATCGATTCTGGAGGAGATATGGTAAGTATATGGGTGGCAACAACTTTAAGGTCACTCCCTTCCAAGGCTGAGGGGGAAATGTCTTGGTACCATGATATCAACCCTTTTCTCTGGCTTAAATAAACTGCAACTTCATCTGAAATACCCTCTAGGAGGGTAGAAAAAAGGCCCTAGGAAACAAAAATCTTGAAGGGAACTGCAATGCTCTTGGTGAAAACCTCACCTGCTTCTCATTTTTTATTGTTTTTCAGTTAAAGTTGTCCCAATGTTTCCCCTGTTGCTCTCCCCTGACCCACTCAGCCCCCCAACAGTCAACCCCCAACCTGTTGTCCATGTCCATGGGTCATTTAAACATGTTCCTTGACTAAACCCTTCTCGTTCTTTCCCCATTATCCCCCTGCCCCTCCCCTCTGGTCATTGTTAGTTTGTTCCTTGTTCCCATTTCTCAGTTTCTATTTTGTTTGTTTTATTCATTAGGTTCCACATATAGGTGAGATCATATGGTATTTGTCTTTTGTTACCCAGGTTATTTCACTTAGCATAACACTCTCCAGCTCCATCCATGCTGTTGTGAAGGGTAGGAGCTCCTTGTTTCTTTCTGCTGTGTAGTATTCCATTGTGTAACTGTACCACTGTTTTTTATCCACTCATTTACTGATGGACACTTGGACTGTTTTCAGCATTGGGCTATTATAAATTGTGCTGCTATGAACATGGGTGTGCATAGGTTCTTCTGAATTGGTATTTTTGGGACTCAGGGTATAATCTCAGCAGTGGGATCACTGGCCAAAAAAGGCAGTTCTATTTTTAGATTTTTCAGGAAATTCCATACTGTTTTCCACCAGTGTACATTTCCACCAACAATGTACTAGGGTCCCCTTTTCTGCACATACTCATCCTCAACAGCAGTGGTTGCTGATTTGCTAATGATCAGACCAGTGTGAAGTTGTATGTCATTGTGGTTTTAATTTGTATCTCTCTGATGGATAGTGATACTGAGCATCCTTTTATATGTTCATGAGCCCTCTGTATGTCCTTGGAGAAGCATCTGTTTATGTTATTTTGCCCATATTTTAATTGGCTTGTTTGTCTTCCTGGAGTGGAGACATGTGAGTTCTTTATATATTTTGGAGATTAAACCCTTGTCTAAGGTATATATTTTCCTATACAGTTGATTCCTTTTCCATTTTGTTGATGTTTTCTTTAGCCATGCAGAAACATTTTAATTTGATGTAGTCCCACTTGTTTATTCTTTCCTTTATATCCCTGGCCCTAGGAAATACATCAGTGAAAATATTGCTGAATGGGTTACCTGCTTCTTGAACTACAGTGATTCTTTCATTGAGAGCCTTCCTTTAATTGAGTCACAACCAACTGGTCTTCCCTAAGAGAAAAAAGAAAGAGAGGATGGCCAATAGCATGCTTTAGTAGAACAAGGCAACTTTGTGAGGAATAAAAAGAATCAAACCATATCAAATATATTTTCCACATCTATTGATGTGACCATATGATTTTTGTCTTTCCTTATGTTTATGTGATGTATTATGCTTATTGATTTGTGAATATTGTGCCACCCTTGCATCCCTGGGATGAATCCCACCTGATCATGATGTATGATCTTTTTAATGTATTGTTGGATGTGGTTTGCCAATATTTTGTTGAGGATTTTAGCATTTATGTTCATCAGCAATATTGGCCTGTAGTTTTCTTTGTTGTGTCTTTATCTGGTTTTGGGATTAGGATGATGCTAGTCTCAAAAAAAGAGTTTGAGAGTTTTCTCTCTTCTTGGATTTTTTTTTTTAGAGTAGTCTGAGAAGGGTAGGCTTTAGCTCTTAAGTGTTGAGGAGGTGGGAAAGTTGTGGCTGGAAAGTGGAGAGAACTGTACTTGAATAACAATAATAATAATTCAAATCCTTTTGTAAAGTTAGTAAAATTTTATTTTTAAATAAAATGTTAAAATTAAAAAAAAAACATATACTGGAACACTGCTAAGGTCTTGTTTTTGTTAACACTTTGGCAGAAGTTCAGCTTACCTTCACATTCTATGGAAATTCCTTGTTTACCATCTTCCTAGGAGGTCCTTAAATGTCTGCCTGGGAACTGCAATGATTGGGCGGTTACTAGTTAGGGAGGCAGCTATCCCAGGAAGGAATCCATCTGGCAGCACTGACTGCTCTTGCACTTGCCCCTAATTCTACTCATTGGTTTTAATCTCTCCTTGGTTTTGTTACCGATCAAGTGCCATCCTTATTTCCCTTGACTGAATCTAAGCTTCAGCCCATGGTAGAAGCTGCAAGGGGCCTAGAGGCATGAACAACGTTTCATGGCGCTTGTCCAGAAAAGGAGCAGCAGCTCCTCAGTGGGCTCGTATATGCTCCTCCGGTTGCACAGCGGGGACACTCGATTTGCCAGCTGAATGTTAAGAGCAGGCAAGGGGCCCCTTTCCATTCAAGTATCCATCCCTCCACCCCTCCCTCCCCTTTCTGCTCTCTCCAGCTCTGCTTCACTCCTCCCCCTCCACTCCCTCACTCCTTCCTGATAGAAACACTGCCGGGTGGCGAGCTGCTCCAGTGGGAATCTGCCTGCCGGAGCCACCCCAGGGCTCCCAGTGGTGTACTGGATCGCGGCCTGTGCCGGCCCCAGGCTGTGTCAGCTCCCTCGCCTTCCCCGGTCTCCTTCCCTGGTCGCCTTGCCTGGTCGTGGATGCTGTGGGCGCCTCCTGGGGAAGCTCCCAGAAGCACTCTCACTGGGTAAGTTCTGAGCCCTTGGGAACCCAGCGGCGCTGGCTCCGAGGCCGGGGAGCGGGCTCCCCTAGATCCCCTGCCCCCTTCGCAACCGACTCCCCACAGGGAGAGACCAGCCTAGGAGTACCGAGAGCCAGCCACCTGGGATTTCGCAATGGGGCCAAGCTGGCCCCCCATCCCTACTCTGGCTGTTGGCTTCAGGACGTCTGCACGGGCGTAGTCCTGTTCAGGGCATCTCACAGCTCCGCATTAACTGCCGCTGCCTGCGGCCCACACACCCTGAGGGCTGTAAAGCGTGGGAAGTGCCGGTAGTGCTCAAGGCTGTGGTTTCTGCGTGCAGCATCAGGCGTCTAGCAGCCCTGGGGAATGCAGGTAGGACTGCGCTAGCGGTCGGTTGGGTCCCCAGGTCGGGTGACTAGCTATTCGCCAACCTCTTGGGTGATCTTGAGGGAGACCTAGGGCAATGGCTTTTGCTCAGGATTGGGGGGACGGGATGTGGAGAAGGCAGCCTAGGGCGGAGCGCGCTCGCTCTCTCTCTCTCTCTCTCTCTCTCTCTCTCTCTCACACACACACACACACACACACACACACACACACACACACACACCACTGCAGGTTTAGGGACTCCTATTAACCCCCTCTTGGCCTGCCTGGCGGCAGCATGGAAGCAAGTTGTCCGCCCGCCAAAACTATACCACCCTAGGACGACCGGTGCCAGACTTTACTCGGTTAGATGCGAGTGAGACTGAGGCCACCAGTTCCGGTTTTTTGCCTCCCTACCCCAGTGAGGAGAGGGGGTGTTTCCATTATTTTAGCCTCCCCGTTTTCCTCTCAAAGGCTCCCAGTTCACCTTCCCAACGCCTTAAAACTCATTCTCTCTAGCGGGGCACTGCAGCTGTTCTTCCCCAAAACACGAGGCCAAATGAAAGTGTTTTATCTAGGTTGAGGCTGATTTGGTCCGAATAAGCATGTTTGGGAAAGCGCCTGGGAAGCTCGGGGACGTGCAGTAGAGGGAGGAGTGGTGGGAGGATCCATGGAAGGACGATCTGCCCCACCACCTCAGGTCCCCCCTGTCATTCCTCACAGCTAGTTTACAGCCGCATTTCCTTTACTATAATTGTCAAGGATTTCAAGTGCCCCAGTTCCCCCAATCTAATACACCCCCATTCTCTGAAACTCCTAAGAAAGGAATATTTTCAAGAAGTATTGGAAATGTTATTACTGTCTTGAAGGATATTACCATATTTGAAAACTAAAACTAATATTTGATATTTCACTTTCAAATACAACTTTTGGAAAATAATACATTTAGGTTAAACACCACCACCACTATTTAAATTTAAGTAATTCTTTTCTGATTCACCCTAAGCAGAAGTGAGCTTTTTGGAAAGCTGCTGGACTGGAACTCAGAATTCCTGGGTTGTTACTAATTTTATATTATTGAAATTCTGCAAGTCAGCACTTCCCCTGGTTGAGGAATGTCCTCATCTATAAAGTAAATCTGATTTCAGAGGTTTTGTCCAGTTTTCATGTTGGCTTCTACTTAAATGAAATATTAACCCAATTAATACATGTTTGTTAACTAAACGACTAAGTAAACACATCATATCTCTCTAAGAAATATATATATTTATATATAAATATTTGCAAATATTTAGAAGCAATTGTCCCTTTTTTATGAAAGGACGCTTAATCATGGTTGCACCACATCATTTTGCTTGTATCTAATGATGCAATTCCAATAGAGTGGGGGCTAACCCCCACAGGACAGCTCATCTCAATGTCATCCTTTGACATAGAGAAGGACAATTTGAGGCCCCAGAAGGAAAGAATCTCGCCCAACACCAAGAAAATATTACACAATGGAAGGAAGCTCCTGATGTCTGCTTTAAGGGTCTTCCCATAGGAAAAAGAGGGGGGAAGCCTGAGAAAAATTTGGGAGGAGACTCTCAGAGCTACAGGTTGCCTTAGTGCCTAAGTTTATAAACTGTCCCCAGCCCTTCTTGGGGAGGGAGGGCAAACAATCTTAGAATCTGAGCTTAGTAAAAAAGGATGTGGGGAGAAATGGCAGCTTTCCTTTCTCAGATGTCCTTTGTGCCTGTGGGATAGTCTCTATTTGGAATTTGGTCCTACAATGGAACCCTGTGTTGACTCCATTGGCACCTGGCTGGACTGAAGACAGGGAAAAGAAGATGAAGTGTTTTGTCGGATAGGCACATGTCGTGGTCCATTCCTTTTCCCACTCTTCTTTCATTCCCTCCTGTTCCTGACTTATTCCCCCAACTCCATCCCAGAGACAGCCCGTGGCAATTCTGGACAACAGCAGACATTCAAATCCTGCAAATGTACTCCACACTGGGAGACTCCTGGGTCCACAAGACCTTAAGATAACAAAGAAGAAATTATATATTGAAGGCAAAAACCAACACCTGGTCATTAATAATTCTGTGGAAAGGCTATATGAATTCAATTGAATGAAGAGCTGCAAGGGCCCCAGTAGTCTGCCCCATTTGTCAACGGGAACAGGAAGATACAGAAATAAGTAAAAAAAAAACTTGGCAATAGAGGTAGATCAGAAACCAGGTCTCCTGGGTCTCGTGCTAGACTCCACTCATCTCTCCTCTCTTTCTTAGGAACCAGTCTTCCTGCATTGCTGTCCTCTGTTGTCCTAGCTTCTTGGCCCCTGCCTGAAGCCTGGAGTACTTAAGCATCTGTCTGTGGGCTCCCACTCTAGCTGAGGCTCAGCCTGGCAGTGCCTTTGTGACACACACTCTTCTTCCTTCAGGCAAAAAGCACACATTTAAACCTCATTGTGTGACTGGTGCAAACCTCAGGAGGAGAAGGGTTTTGTTGTTTATCTCAGTCCATAAGCTAATGTGGAGCTGGCTTTCTGAATCTAGGCAAATACCTGGCCATTCACCATCCAGAAAGTAATTTTCTAAACACTGACACAAAGCTCTCTATGTAAATCATACATCCCCCAGGAGAACTCCTCCTCCTCCTCCTACACAGACACTGCTCCACTGCACACACCCCACCCTAACACCAAGAGCATTTGAGCTAGGAGAATGGCAGGTGGGCCCCAGTCCTGTAGCAAAAGAGACATCTACACACACACATACACACACAGAGAGACAGTGAGATAGAGAGACAGAGACCTGGACCCCTGCTTAGGAATCTGGAATGAGAATCTCCTGGAATGGATGGCCAGGAGGGAGGGGCAGGTGCAAAAACTACAAGGAGGGTGCCAGCCCCTTAGCGGGGTCTGTCTTGGAGAACCTCTCTCCAGGAACCTTGCTTAGTGCTCACCGCCAGCCTCGTTGGAGGTGAAATAGTTCAGAATCAAGGGACACAGCAGGGATTTGAGCTTTGCAAAGCTACTCTCAAGAAAGGGAAACACCTGCCCCTCTTTCTCCCAGAGCGCATCCTCTATGCACTGTCTGCCCCCTCCACCCGAGACATCACCCTCGCCTTGTCTGAAGGAGCTTTCAAAGTCTCTCAAATTCAAATTGCTAAGCTGACTGCTGCCGCTGCCACCGGATTGGAAGTGCGCCCCAAGGCTCGGCCATCACTGCCGCCTGCCGACCCAGCCAGATGGCTCTGGGACATCCCTATTAATCAAACCCCCGGGTCCATGTGGACTCAGCTCCCTCCACCTTCAACCCTCTTCTTCTCTCCTGTTTTCTGCCAGATTTGCTATTTCTGCGCATTCTCTGGCCAAATTAAATCAACCAACAGAAAGCAAGGCACCCCCTCCCCGGAAGCGGCGTCTTCTTTTACCTAGCTCTCCCTCTTTTTCTGAAGATGTTAAACTACTGGCGGACTGCGGACAAGAGGGGTCCTGTCTTCTCCTAATGTGTGAGTACGCCCGCCCCAATCTATGCTAACTTTGCTTTTCCATCCTCCCCCCTCTTCTGCCGCCAGTCTCCTGACTTTCCAAACCCCTTTCTGTGCAGTTAACAAAAATAAAAAAGTAAAGCTTAGTAGGCTTTTTGCTGCGAACCCAGGGCAGTCAATCAGCCTGAGATCTCTTCAAGATACCCCAGGGGAGGAGGACATGGGCTGGATTTAGTAGGACAATTTGGTTACTAATGAATCTTCAGCTGGCTTCAACCTGCCAGGAAATGTGGTTCAAGCATTGGTGTTCGAGGACACGTGCGTGGGTGGGTTGGGGGTGGCGGGGGGGGGGCGTGATAGAAGAAAGCACTTTGAAAAACGCAGTGATTTCCAGCATTCTCCCTCTCCCACTCTGCCCCCTTGCTTTGCCACTTTAATCAGGCCTCCTTGTTTCTTTCTCCTCACAACCTGCTCTATTTTGCTCCACCTCCCCCCGCCCCAACGTTTGCCCTTAGGTACCTGAGCTGACACCCACGGTGCCTAAAGATGCTGAGCAGCATTTGGTTCATCAGTGTGTTAACCGTGGCCGGGTTCTTACAGACAGAGAGTCGCAAAACTGCCAAAGACATTTGCAAGATCCGCTGCCTGTGTGAAGAGAAAGAAAGCGTACTGAATATTAATTGCGAAAACAAAGGATTTACAACTGTCAGCCTGCTCCAGCCACCCCAGTATCGAATCTACCAGCTTTTCCTCAATGGAAACCTTTTGACAAGACTGTACCCCAATGACTTTGTCAATTACTCCAATGCAGTGACTCTCCACCTAGGTAACAATGGGCTGCTGGAGATCCGAACTGGGGCATTCAGTGGCCTGAAAATGCTCAAGAGACTACACCTTAACAACAACAAGCTCGAGGTGCTGAGGGAGGACACCTTTGTAGGCTTGGAAAGCCTGGAGTACCTCCAGGCTGACTACAACTATATCAGTGCAATTGAGGCAGGGGCATTCAGCAAACTGAATAAGCTCAAAGTACTCATCCTGAATGACAACCTTCTGCTGTCACTGCCCAGCAATGTGTTCCGGTTTGTCCTGCTGACCCACTTAGATCTGAGAGGGAATAGGCTGAAAGTAATGCCTTTTGCTGGTGTCCTTGAACACATTGGAGGAATCATGGAGATTCAGCTGGAGGAAAACCCATGGAACTGCACTTGTGACTTACTTCCTCTCAAGGCTTGGCTGGACACCATAACTGTTTTTGTGGGGGAGATAGTTTGCGAAACTCCCTTTAGATTGCATGGGAAAGATGTGACTCAACTGACCAGGCAAGACCTCTGTCCCAGAAAAGGTACTGGTGACTCCAGTCAGAGGAGCAGCCATGTTGACACACACATCCAAAGGCTATTACCTACAGTGAATCCTGCTCTCAACCCAACCAGGGCTCCAAAAGCCAGCCGACCACCCAAAATGAGAAATCGTCCAACTCCCCGGGTCACTGTGTCTAAGGACAGGCAGAGCTTTGGCCCGATCATGGTGTACCAGACTAAGTCCCCTGTGCCCCTAACCTGCCCCAGTAGCTGTGTGTGTACCTCTCAGAGCTCAGACAATGGTCTAAATGTAAACTGCCAAGAAAGGAAGTTCACTAATATATCTGACCTGCAGCCCAAACCTACTAGTCCAAAAAAACTCTACCTGACAGGGAACTATCTTCAAACTGTCTATAAGAAAGACCTCTTAGATTATAGTTCTTTGGATTTGTTACATTTAGGAAACAACAGGATTGCAGTCATTCAGGAAGGTGCCTTCACAAATCTGACCAGTTTACGCAGACTTTATCTGAATGGCAATTACCTTGAAGTGCTGTACCCTTCCATGTTTGATGGACTGCACAGCTTGCAGTATCTCTATTTAGAGTATAATGTTATTAAGGAAATCAAACCGCTGACCTTCGATGCTTTGATTAACTTACAACTACTGTTTTTGAATAACAACCTTCTTAGGTCCTTACCTGATAATGTATTTGGGGGCACGGCTCTTACCAGGCTGAATCTGAGAAACAACCATTTTTCTCACCTGCCTGTGAAAGGGGTTTTGGATCAGCTCCCAGCTTTTATCCAGATAGATCTGCAAGAGAACCCGTGGGACTGCACTTGTGACATCATGGGGCTAAAGGACTGGACAGAACATGCCAATTCCCCTGTCATCATTAATGAGGTGACCTGTGAGTCTCCGGCTAAGCATGCAGGGGAGATCCTGAAGTTTCTGGGGAGGGAGGCTATCTGTCCAAACAGTCCAAACTTGTCAGATGGAACCATTCTATCAGTGAATCACAACACAAACACACCTCGGTTGCTAAGTGTATCTCCCAGTTCCTATCCTGAATTACACACTGAAGTTCCACTTTCCATCTTAATTTTAGGATTGCTTGTTGTCTTTATTTTATCTGTCTGTTTTGGGGCTGGTTTATTCGTCTTTGTACTGAAACGCCGAAAGGGGGTGCCAAGTGTTCCGAGGACTGCCAACAACTTAGATTTAAGTTCCTTTCAGTTACAGTATGGGCCTTACAACAGTGAGACTCAAGATAAAACAGATGGTCATGTCTATAACTACATCCCTCCACCTGTGGGGCAGATGTGCCAAAACCCAATCTATATGCAGAAGGAAGGAGACCCAGTAGCCTATTACCGAAACTTGCAAGAATTCAGCTACGGCAACTCCGAGGAGAAAAAAGACGAGGAACCAGCTTACACTATAAGTGCCAATGAGTTGCTAGAAAAGCAGGCCACACCCAGAGAGCCGGAGTTGCTGTATCAGAATATTGTTGAGAGAGTTAAGGAGCTCCCCAGTGCAGGACTAGTCCACTATAACTTTTGTACCTTACCTAAAAAGCAGTTTGTCCCATCATATGAATCTCGACGCCAAAACCAAGACAGAATCAATAAAACTGTTTTATATGGAACTCCCAGAAAGTGCTTTGTGGGGCAGTCGAAACCCGACCACCCTTTACTGCAAGCTAAGCCTCAGTCAGAACCAGACTACCTCGAAGTTCTGGAAAAACAAACTGCAATCAGTCATCTGTGAAGGGAAATCGTTTACAATCCTATGGCATCAAAGAATGGTGCTCCAAACTGTTGGAAGCATTGTGTTTGTTTTCCAGTTTGTGGTTTCCCTTTCCCAGCATCAGTGGGGGACTTGGAAAATGTTTGGTGATAGGATGAAGCAATTATACTGTTTTTTTCAAGCTTTCCTTTAAATTATTTTTCTCCTGCCCACCCCACCCTCATTTTTTTTTCATTCTCTCCTTAGGAATCATCATTGAACATAAATGTTTCTACAATGAAGTTTTTCATATATTTTGTTTATGGTTTCGTTTCTTTTTTCTTTTTCCAGTGGGGAGTGGGAAGAGATTATAGTGAATGAAGAAAGAGTAAGCAAACTTTTCAAAGAAAAATGGTTATTTAGTGTATTTTGTAGAAGATCTCCAAAGATCTTTTGAGACTATAAATTCTTTTGTAAATAATGATATATGGTATTTCGATCTTCAGTTACCAAGTATAGCCACTAGGCATCAATTCTTTATGTTAAAGTGCCTTTGCACTTTAAGTATGTTACTTAAATGTTGCTTTTAGCTTCGATAAATTGAACATATTTTAATGTGTTGTATTTTTGAAATTAAAACACTGTAAAATAGATAGAAATGTCAGCTATATTAAGTCAATGTACAATTTGCTTGAGTTATAGATACCAGCCTGTCATCAAATGATTCTAGTTCTAAGACTTTATAGATTTAACTGTAAAATATTTCCTTTCCACTGAATTTGTTCTAAGTGATTTTATTTCAGTCAACTAAGGGGACTTAACAGTGGACTAGAGGTAATAATCCTCAGTCTGGATCAGTAACTCATTAATAAAATATATTTAACCCAATATCAGAGTGAATTGAACAATTAATGCCCTTTGTAAGTCATTATTTTACACTAACATGGTCAGTGTTTTAGATGGTTTTCCCAATGTAAGAGTACATTACACAACTTGTAATATATTTTCTGCATTAAATTAGATTTTTTGTGTATTTAAATGACAGAGTCTGTATTTGTAACGTTTTAATTGAAATTAATATTTTTTTCTGCTTATTGAATATTTTCTATCAACATGCACCAGTAGAGGCCGCCACACACCTCATTTAATAAAGACAAATGAGCCATTAAATAACTTGAAAGAAGACTTCACAGGTGAGATTAATACTTCACAAGTAAATTCTCTGCAAACTCAAGACAGCAGAGATAAACATATACATTAATTTCTTTTAAGATTACAAGGTAGAATCAAACTTTTTCTAAATTTTCACTAAATGTTTAGAGAAATGATGCTTTCTCTAAACGTTTAGAAAAAGGACCATTTTCCTCTTGAGTTCATTGCTATCAATGGGTGCTATCAAATGATGCACTATTTATACCTCCAAATTGATTAATAAGTGCCTAAACCAAGAAAGTAAGCATCCTCTTTCTTCTGCCTTCTTTAGATGTTTTTTACTTGAATCTTTCCTGGTCAGTTTGATCAAACCTTTTGTTTTGGTTTTAGCATTAAAAATGATTTTTAACTAACCAAGACTATATAATGTTTATGTGGCCTTATTAGCCTGTAAATAATTTTTAGATGCAAACATTATTGTGTGATTTAAACAAACAGTCCTTCTTTACAACAAAAAATAGTTTTGTTTTGTCTATTGTAAATCCTTATGCAACTAGGATAGTGATCTGCATATAAATTAGTCCAGCCTTTCAAATCCTTATTAAAGCAATTGATGGCATCTGAAAGAAGCACACTGTTTTCTGTTCATAAATAGGTTACTACACATAATAATCCTTTATTATTCTGTGGAGGTTGAAGTGGATACTGATAACTTACTTCTAAAACTTTAAAATGAATAATAGTATATTGTCTGTCACTATAAACAATTCATGTGATAAGCTTTCAATTAAAAATTACTTAAATCCAAATTATTTGGATTAATAGTGACTGGTGTAAAATAGTCTTTGGAACAATAGAAGGTAATTGTGTGTACATAAATGTAAAGGGCCATCAGGAAAAATATACCTCAACCTAGATTCCCTAAATACCTCCAGTGACAAACAGGTTCATTCTTTGATTAGAGATTATAATTCTTATTTAAATTCATTAGATCAAAATTGAAATTGTTGGGCTGAAATGACTTACAAGAAAATTAATGTGCAGAGATTTTACATTTCACAGAAAAGGAGCAGGGTATTATGCTAGTTGAACTTGGAGTTATCTCCTAGAAATCACTATTCTTTGAAGTATTATATATGCAAGAGTTGCAAAAATATTCGTATGGCTGCTTTCATTTTGTGTAATAATAAATACAGAACATAGAGGTAAGTATTTTTGGAAATGATTATGAAGGCAAATTTGTATATGTATTCCATTAAGATAGTTTTTAGGTTTAAATCATATTACTAGAACTACCAATGTATGATTCTACTTCAGTGTTTGTTTACATTCTCCTGAAAGTAAAGTCATTCCTATAAAATGCTATTATCCATAGTAAAACAAATTTACTATTTTTAAGTAGAGAGAATTTAATATTCATTTAGTCACATGATTTAAAGAGGCCTTCTGGAAGAATTCAGATTCATAAATTCTCTTAATAATTATGATTTAATTCTAGATTCTCACATTTTTAGATCTGTGCTTTATTTGTATTAGGTTTTAAGATGATGAAATCATTTGAATTTGGTCCAGAGTATTTCATTTTAATGCATAAAACACCATATACTTTAAAGCTTTAGTTTCTAATGCAATCATAAACACTTTATTTTTATTAAGTTATCAACATCCCCATTGATTTCATCGTTTTGCTTTATCCACTCATGTGATTTCAAGCATATTTTATTTTAGGATTTTTATTTTTATCTCCTACAGTGGGGTTTTACTATTCGACTTTTATTTCACATGCAGCTTGTAATGGGTATGAGCATCAGCAAAGCAAAATGATTACAGCCAACAGAATGTGATCTCTCCTGGCTCTGTCTGAAACAGATTTTTGTGTCTGCCCTACAAATGACACATGGAAATTCCATTTGATTGTAGCTCTTAATTAGTTGCTTTCACTCTTTCTGAATCTACCCGTGTCTAAATTGATATTGAAACACTCAAAAGTATGACTTCTCAGTCTGGAAACAATTGCCAAGAATCTAGTCTGGTTCTGGATTTGGTCAACTTGTACGCCTTGTTAGTTCACTCCAGCAGTTGGTGAATAAAGAAGGAACCCTGTGACTTGCTCTGACTTCTAAGATGATTTAATATCCTAATTATTTCTATTTCATCAAGGGCTCAGTATTTTATGAATTTTACCAAAAGTGTATAAGGAACACGAGAGAGGTTCTGTGATTTTTCAGATTATGGAAATGCATTTTAATTGTAAATATTTCAAATACATACTAGATTGCATGCTATCTGGACAGTTCTACCAATCCAGTCATTTCTTCTTTAATTCAGTGAATATTTATTGAGTGCTTACTTCTTAAATGCCAGTCTTTGTGCTGCTTGCTGAGGGGGCACAGAGATACAGTAGACAGGATCTCTGTCCCACCCCATTACATCCATTCCCTACAGTGAGCTTAGTGATAATGAGGGATATAAATGAAAATCACCCAGATTAAATGGTGGGAACAGTAATGAAATGCAGGAAGTTGCATTTTTAAAGGTGATACTTTGCAATGAAGTATAAACTGACATATCATAAATAAACTAGCTAGTCCTGGCTGGTGTGGCTCAGTGGATTGAGCACTGGGCCTCAAACCAAAGGGTTGCCAGTTCAATTCCCAGTCAGAGAACATGCCTGGGTTGCAGGCCAGGTCTCCAGTAGGGGGTGCTCAAGTGGCAACTACACATTGATGTTTCTCTCCCTCTCTTTCTCCCTTCCCCTCTCTAGAAATAAACAAGTAAATTATTAAAAAAATAAACTAGCTACACTGTAACCATCATTAACATCCCTTTACACAGCTAAAAAGACAAAAAAAAAAAACCCACTAAAATAAAACAAATTTCTGCAGAGCAGAGCTCAATATTATGGCCTGAAGATAGCTATATGTGTGAGCTATTTAAAGATTTACATTGTAAAAATGAGTCCTAAAAATGTAAATACAAAATCAGAAACCTACTTAAATTTTCTGGTATATCCCTGTTTTAGGGTCAATATTTATTTTATACATCAGTAGCTTAACAGATAGCATTTTGGCTTGTGTTTTTTACCAATACAATGATAAGATACCTAAATCCTGAGAGAAAATTAAGTACTGTATTTAAGTGCACTTTGCTTCTCACTATGGTTGTGAAAAAGTCTTGTGTAAATTGAAGTTTTGTAAATCGATTGCATTTTAAATGCATTGGGGAGCTACTATTTAGAGGAAACCTGTGAATCCTTTTATAAGCCAGAAATCCATTTTATTACACAAATAACCACTCCCTAATTATGTTTTGTGTATTTGCATTTTCAATATCAACTTGCTTAAAGGAGAGCCTACCTGAGCAGTAAGAGTGTGTTTTGCCAATGCTGCACATGCTACCAGTTTCTTGGTTGCTAAAGGCTTATACTTGAAAATCTGCTGCAGTTTTGTGTGAATTGAGGTATCAAGCAATTCTATGATGGTGCACTAGCATTCTTGAATAGTCTGAGTGGCCAACCCATTTGAACTCAATTGAACACAGAACTCTTCTGGTCAGCAGCATCTCCCCTCAGCTGTGGCCATGATTCATTATAGGGTAAAGTGACCTTGTATTCACATCCTATAAAGTGCTTAGAGTCATAGATTTTATAATAAATATATGTTACTATGTAAAATATTGACTTGCATGTGTGTTGGAACTTTTAGCGGTATTTTAGCTTGAAAACACTTGTGCAAATGCTGTTAGATTTAGTTGCAAATAATTGTTCTCAAGTTATTGGAATAAATGGCAAATGAAACAAGTTCTCATGTAAACAGACTTCTGAGCCAGATATTGACATTGTTTCAAAAAGTGAATGTCATATTTTGGGCTTTTAATGGCAAAATGAAATATTAGTAAAATGATATTGTCTTTTAGTTGGTGAACTGTTTACATAGTCATTTTATGCTGTAGTTAACTTTCATTTAATATTTACTAAAAGTGAACATTTGAACTAGAAAATTGTTTAAAATCTTAAGAGGATCTAATGACAAATTATTACTGGAACCACCCCCTTTGCTTTGTTGTATACTGTTTAAATATTTAAAAATTAAGGTCATAATTTATATATTAAGGACAAAATTAGGTCTTTTAAAAACATAGTTATACTTTTCCATGAATGTCCATTAGTATCAGACTTTTTAACCCTAACTTGAGGACATTTTTTCACTGTTTTTAGAGAGAGAGGAAGGGAGAGAGAGGGAGAAGGAGAGGAAGAGAGAGAGAGAGAGAGAGAGAGAGAGATTGATTTGAGAGAGAAACATTAATTGGTTGCATCCTGTACATGCCCAATTGGGCATTGAACCTGCAACCTAAGCATGTGCCCTGACCAAGAATCAAACCTGCAAACTTTGGGTTTATGAGATTGCGTTCCAACTAACTGAGCCACCCTGGCCACAGCACTATCAGACTTAAAAATCAACAAAAACAATTCAAATAATGATATCTCTGTATGAATGGAAAGTCTACTGATTTCCCACTACCCTCACCATGCACACTCACCCACACCACAGCCCAATTGCTTTTCTTCATAAAGTTCTCATACCATAACTTATCTAACAAATTCGTAAGATAAGATATATATTTGTATGCAAATCCAGTGGATAGACATTATGAATTTATCAGTGGAGATGCTAGCACTGTATTCCCAAAGTACAGAGTTAAAACAAATGAGATGCAAGGAGGTGGGGTATGTTTGTTGCTGTTATTGTGGTGATGTTACAGGAAAGTGATTTCTTTAGCTATTTGCATTTGGTTGAACAGCATAATATGTCTGCCAGGTATGCTCCATTAAAAAATGTATAAATAACATAACAAAGGATTTGAGATTCCTGTGGTAGACATGAAGACTTAAGACAGATTACCCTCTCTGTATTATTCATTGCTATATGCACAATATGTTCAGTTTATTTATGTAGCCTTCACAGGGTAGCTGAAGCAGTTGAAATAGCCTCATTTTAAAATGTTTTGTTGAAGAATGAGAGTTAGGGCTTAGTACAGATTATATGATTCTTTAAAAAGATTAGTTGAGATGGAATGGGAGTGAAAGTAATGTACAACTCTCTAGTCCCAACATATGTAATATAAAACATCAAGTCATATGTGTCTGTTGATACTGGCGCATGACCATCAAAATAAATATTGTCATTCTTGGAGGCTAGAAATGAACCTGATCCATGTTTCTCTGGGTTACTGTTTTGTAATTAGTTAAATATGTTTTTTATTCATTTGATTTTCAAATAGTATTATGTGTTTGCTATCAACTTTGACCTAAAAATGAATATTTGAACTAAGTTCTGTCAGATATAGTTACCAGGCATTTTTGGACATATTTTGATCTTGACAGAATGTTGGTTACAACATGCATGCCAGGTACTTTCTGGCTCACAAAATTATGGTTGAGCAGGCAAGATAGGTGTAGGGAGTCTATCTAGGCAATCCCTGGCCATGGCCCTCATTTCTCAAGCCCCTTTCACCTTCACATTATCAACAGCTGACATAGTGTTTTAGAACATAACTCTTCCATAAATATTTCCTTAATGAATAAATGAATAAGACTCTGCAATCTTGTGAAATGAAAGTGTTGAAAACTGGAGGATCTAGTATCAAAGCATAATTACAATAAAATCTTAGCTGTTCCAGGAAGCCTTAAACAAATACTTAGAACATTTCAGAACTTATGGCAAACACACACACACACACACACACACACACACACACACACACACACACACAAAGACACACCCCATAAAGATGGCAGAGAAGTTACAGTGACATACAACCAAGATCCAAAGTTTATTGCATGAAAGCAAGCCTGATTTTAAATGCTACTAGAGTCTGTTTACTCAACCCAATGATCTCATTCTAGAGTTAAAAGAAGCTTTACTGCTAAGTTGTGAGATTGTCTTGTTATTGACTTTTGGAACTGAGAATTTCTGAGTTGAGAGAAAATGCACTCACTGACAAGTTTGGATGATGAATTCTTCCATATCTTAACATTTAGTTCTTCTTATGGCTCTGTGTATTTGATTGTTTGTTTAAGTCTTCCAGATAGGAGAGAAATTCTTTGGTATCAAAACTATTAAATCATATTTCTGTCAGAACATGGGTCTCATATGGTCTGATTTATAAAAAAAAGAAGAACCTACAGGTGGTGTTTCATAATGAAGAGTCCTAGGATTTGGGGACAAGTCATAGCTCTCTTTGGGTCCTGTTTCCCCATTTAGAAATAGCATTGGATCAGATGAACTCAATGGACATATCTAATTTTAGTAGTCTATGATTTCTGGCTATTTTTGGAGTTATTGCTACACACAAAACAGCATATTGAGACAATTATTCAGGTGATTCAAGTCTGAAAATTTCTTACTTTTCTTCTTTCAGTTGTCTCATTTGGATATAGATTTACTGTGATTTTATTTTTACAGGATTAATCTTCCTAAATTTGTTGTTGTTTTAGATATTGTTTATTTATTTTTAGAGAGAGGGGAAGGGAGGGAGAAAGAGAGAGAGAGAGAAACAGCAATGTGTGGTTGCCTCTCACTCACCCCCTACTGGGGACCTAAACTGCAACCCGGGGAACCTGCCCTGACTGGGAATCAAACCAGCAACCCTTTGGTTCTCAGTCCAGTGCTCAATCCACTGAGCCACAGCAGTCAAACTCTTCCTAAATTTGTTTAAACCACTTTTCTTACTTCTCTGTCAACAGCAACATCATGCTGATTCTTTTTATTGTGAGGGTGGCATGGCAGGGGAGGTGATAGCTTTTTCATTTAGCTGTTTGCAGATGAATTGTCTATGGGGTTGATAATTGCTCTGTGTGATAAGTAAGAAAGTTAAGGTATGAATCTGAAAAGATCATGTTATTACATTTCAGGGCATAGACTAGTTTGCCCATTTAGTTGCTCATCATCCCACTATTTTAAGCAAAACTGTAAAGTTTCTTATCATCAGAGAAACTGATGGGCCCTTGGAAAACTCAATTGGGCTCCAGAAAATTGGTAATTCATTCCAGTGGGCCAAGCTCTTATATGACAAGTAGTGTTTGGCTTCTTCCTGATCAGAAACTCCAGCCATTGTTTTATTGCCAAGCCAGTATGTCTCTATCTGATCAAATATATTTTAACTAGAAACAAGGGGGGAAAACTCAATCTTGTAATATTCAGCTGCCTTGATCTTTTCAAGAGTAAAAAAACCCATTCAAAATGTTCCCCCTGGTTTCCAGAGGTTTTTGAGTGTTTTACTAAAAGTATTAATGGATGAAAGGAACATGCAGCTATGCCTTGCTGTGAAGGTTTCTTGAGTCATGTTATAGAAGCCTGTTAAAAATGATAAGTAGGTTAACCTTATCCAAGCTATCATCCTAAAAATATAGGATGACATTTAGATACTAAAGATTTCTAAAGATTTACAGTATGATTACATTTAAAATGTTTAACTTGAAATTTGGGAACAAAATATATTTTAGTTACTAAACTGATCTCTTCAAAGCAAGTACTTTTTAAATAATAATGTAGGTAATTTGAGAGAGGAGCTTTTTGAAAGGATCTCATTCCTTTTAGATTTTTTGGTGCAAATTCATCAGAAAGTTTTTCAGTTCTATGCAAGCAGCTAAAATGTTCTGAAAATTTAATAATAAGTGAATTTTACTCTTACAGATTAAAATGGGGAGACTCTGTCTGTGTTGATGTAGTTGTTTGTTTTCCAGTTGGAATTTTTTGTGTTTTTTTCTCTAGAACAAAATGAAATATCCAAGGATGGATACTTGTACAAAGACAAGGTATAGTCTTAGTAAGAAAGGAGCAAATAAACACTTTCCCAAAGGCTTTGTAACAGAGGGCTAGGAAATAGATAATTTCACAAAATCTTTTCCCCTTGACTCTCAAAGAGAAATCTTTCCCAAGTTTTGATTCCTGACCAGGCTATAAACATTTTCCTATATATGAGTATATATATACTATATATTTGCATTTTACTCAGTTCTGTTTGGTTTTGGTCTTCAATCACACTGATTCCTTCTGATTTGCTGACTGGAGAGGACCTGAAGACAGAGTCAGGACTATTCATCAGAGGATAAATAGTCTTTAAGATTTGGTCTCCATGTCTCTGCTAACTCACTGTTTGACATTAAAACAGTTATTTCTTGTCTCTGAGCTTCAGTTTCCTTATCTGAAAAAAGAGTGACTAAACTTAGCCTTGCCAGTCAAGAAAGCAATTGAATACAAATGAGCTTATTACTGGGGAAACCTGTAATCCAATTCAATTCACCCACAAAACAATAGTGAATCATTCACAACCTTGACACATTAACTACCATTAGTAACAAATTATTTTGAATGAATATCACACCTGTTCTGTGAGACACTAGTGAAAATATTTGGATTGGAAGTCCTTTTGTTCCTTTTAGATTAAAAAGAATAGTCCTATGTTTTTCTTTCCCTCATCCTTATTCCAACTTCTAAACATCATAATTGTATAAATCTATTTACACAAACAGTATGAGTAATTTCTGGTAGTCTTTATGTGGTAATAGATTGTCTCTAAAATATGATTTATGTCATGCTCATTGTGCACTGCACACTCAAGTAGAGGCTGTGCACATCTAAAAAAAATCCACAAGTGTTTCTGAAGGCCCAGCCTGTGCCCAGCACTGGGATGAGACTCTGGTGAGAAATGGAAACAATGCTAACCACTTTCCTGTGGATACATAGCATATACACTCTAAGCAAGAAATGACTCCTGCTCTCAGAGAATATGTAATGAAGTTGGGAAGATGAGCAATTTATCCATGAAAGAAGTATGAGAGATCAGGGTCAGAAAAGAAAAAAAAAAATGCTCTGGCTGCTGTGGATCAGTGGATTGAGTGCCGGCCTGTGAACCAAAGGGTCGCCAGTTTGATTCTCAGTCAGGGCACATGCCTGGGTTGCTGGCCAGGACCCGAGTTTTGGGCCGCTTTCCATTTGGGGTCCTATGACATGAAAACACCCATTGATGTTTCTCTCCCTGTCCTTCTCCCTCCTTTACCCTCTCTCTAAAAATAAGTAAAATCTTTAAAAAGAAAAAAGAAAAGAAAGAGATCAATGCACACTAGACTGGCATTATCTGAGAAGATTGCTTATAGGATGCAGGACATAGTAAAAGCCTTGAATTGAGGAAAAGCTTGGGGAGTCATCAAGCTTGAAAATGTAAAAATGGAAATAAATGTGAAAAACAGTGAAGAAACTGGAACAACTGACTTAAAGTACTAGTTGATGGATTTGAAAGCTAAAGACATTTGGACTTGATTTCACAAACAATGGAAGTCTCTTCAAGCAAAGTAAAAGTTGTAGAACTGCTAATATTTGCATAGAGCCTTATAAAATATTTCATAGGCATTTTAAATTTAATCCTTATAATCACCATTTGAGGTTATTATATCTGGGTTACAATGAGGAAACCAAGGTTTAGAGAGGTTTTATACTTGGTCCATTGACCCTGTGAGTGGCGGGAGAGGCCACCTAATTCAGTGAGTCAGCATGGAGGAATGTTCAGGAACAGGCGTTCTGGGTCCAGCATGTGGAGATTTGAAATCCAATTTTGCCACTCAGCAACTGAGTGACTTTGGGCAAGTCACTTAATCTCTGTGTACCTCAGTTTGCTCATCTAAATCAAGGTGACAAGGATCATATTTGTACTCACAGGGTGGTTACAAGCATCAATAAATTAACATTTGCAAAATAAAATGCATTTGTTAAACTAAACAAAAAGTAGCAAAAGTATTTAAAAACACTTCTGACTGATTTTAATACATGTCCTATCTATTTTATCACTAGATCTCACAGTATAAGCAGAGAAGCCATGAGTCCTCCAGCATAGTGATCTGAGCATGTGGGTAGAGAGGATACTCGGGTCCAGGAAGCTGCTATGGTGATTCAGGTTTAAGGAAGTAATTAGGGAAAAAGTGAAGTCAGCTATCCTGTACTTATGTTTAACCACAGACTGTCCAATAGATGGGAATACAGATTGATCTTCTAGAGAGCCATATTTGGTAACACATACATCTTTTATCATCAGCAGATTGTTAGGTTAATAATATTTGTATTCTCTAAGGAAAAAAATGTAAGGCAAAATGGGTAAAGAAAAAAGGACATTTCCTCATGGATTCTGACAGTAGAGAAGCTTGAAAGGGTTTAATTATATGATGAAAAACCTAAGGCCACCTAGGGAGAAATTTCAGGCTTACCTGAGATTCATATGGGACACATGGGTGTGTCCCATGTGTCAGTGCATGGACACATGGATCAGTGCAAGGCCCACTTCAAGGGTATGCAACCTGGAATGTGCAGCCAGTCACCCAGGGAATGAAGCTCAAAAGCATCCCACACTTGGTTTACTGCTCTGCTGCTCTAATGGTTCTTAACAATATGAATAACTTTTGAACAAAGGACCCTACATTTTCCTTTTGCACTGGGGCTCACAAATGATGCAATCAGTCCTGGGTCTATGACATGAGGGACTCAATTAACTTGCCACAAATTCCTTTTGCCTAAGGCAGATCTGTTTCTACTAGAACCACTCCTTTACAAACACCCTGCAACCTCTGTTTTCCTGGCTATTTGTCCCTTCTTTCACTGACCTTTTATATGAGGTCTCCCACTGAATGAAAGTATAGAGGCTTCTATTTTTAAACATCTTCATTCACAGTTTACACAACTTTTTAGCTACCTCAAAATATTCACGTATGTGTGTGAGTAAGAAAAATAAAAGCATCCAGTACTAAAGCAGTCACAGTCTGGGAGGGGGGTGGTGCAGTTTTCTGTTCTGTGCACAGCCTGTTGTTTCCTCAACAGTCTATAGCTGTTGAAAACAGTCAAATATTTGTTTTTCTGTGTGAGAAGATCAATTTGAGTTTTGTAGGACAGGTAAAAATGATTTTATATGATTTGGATGAGCTTCGGAGGAAAGAAACAATGTAGTTTTTAAAACACTCCATTTACCTGTATCATCTAAGCTGGGACCATAAGAAAAACTTCCAGTGGACCCAGGTTTCATTCATCAGAACACTCCTAGAAAGAAAGGAAAAAGCAAGATGCACATTTTTTTCCCATTTAACAGTGTAAAGAAACAGAAGCATTTTAAGGGAAAGAGAACTTGGAAAAGTTGACACAGTTAGTTAGAATCTGATTGACAAGATCAGGATATTTTTTATTAGTTTCTATTGCTTCATTGTAATTAAATAACTTCAACAGCCTTTGAGGATATCAATTAAATAGCACCCGAATAAATTTTCACTTATTCTTAGCAAAACTCTTTAAATAGTAAATGAGAAAGGTCACATCATGACAGCATTGTATAAGCAAAAACTCCCCCAATGCACATACAAGGATTTCTATAGAGCATTTGTCAGGCACATAGGAGGGGTTCCTAGGGAAATCTCACAGCTGCCTTTGAAGCACTGAGCTTTCAGGAGCCTGAGATGTTGGGCCACATAGCGGTCTTTTGTTTACATTTGACCCACAAACTGTTAGTCTTACTTAGAATGCAAATGAATGAACTTTAGGGACAAAAGTGTCTTTGATTGATGCATTTTTTTTTCTGACTTGAAAACCCAAACATATCAGTTATTAAAAGGCTTTTGGGGCATTGGTGTGACTTAGGAAGTGCGGAGTGTATGTTGAGCTCAAAGCTTAGGGATTACATTTTTTAAAAAATAAAAGCTGTCAGCTCATTGCCCATTGATTCCTTAGGCCAACAGAATCCCAAAACTTCCAAGTAGGGCACAGGCCTTGAGCTCTGAGCCCAGAGCCTGGAGGAGAGGTAGGCTGTTCTGCTGGGTTGGCTGCTTTGATTCCTCAAGCATGGAAGTGTGGATTCAAGCCTCTCTCCTTGAGCTCTGGGACTGGTTATATGGTCCCAAGAATCAGAAAGCTTTACTTTTGCAACTGCTGAAATGTACTAAATCACATGATAGATAGGTAACTTGTGACTTAGAAAACTTCTGGCATTATTTGTTTTCTTTTGTTTCATCCTAATAACTTTAATGTTATTGAATTCTATTCCTGACTTATAAACAATCAAATCAAGATTAATGAAACAAACCTTAAAGACTGATATGATAAATAAGTACATAGATCTCTTACTTAATTCTGAAATAGACAAATCAAGAATTATTTGCATTTATTTTATGGTTATCCTTAAAACTGGTAGGTGAAAAACTCCTGTGTGGCTTTTGGAAAATATAATGTCTTGCCCTGGCCGGTGTGGCTCAGTTGGTTGGGTATCCTCCAGCAAAACAACAGGTCTCAGGTTCAATTCTTGGTCAGAACAAAAGCTTAGTATGCAGGGTCAGTTCCCGGTCAGGACACTCACGAAAGGTAACAGAATGATATTTTTCCCTCATATTGATATTTCTCTCCCTCTCTCTCTCATTCCCGTCCTCTCTCTCTCTAAAATCAATAAGCATACCCTCCGGTGAGAATAAAAAATAAAACTATAATATTTCTTTTTTTGCCAATTTTTTTTACCTATAAGTAGAAATCACATCAAAGTCTCCCCAAAATTATAATGTATATTGGACAAAAAGGGTCCTAAGTCTTCTTTTAATCTAAAAACACATGATTCTATGGCATACTTTAAAAAGTATGCCATAATTTGAATTATACTAAAGAAAACTGTGAATTAAATTTTGGATAAATAAATTCCCACAGTTTTGTAAATTGAGCAAAAGATTTTTACCTACAATAAACAATTTACTTTTTAATCTACACTACCACATTTGTAAGTTTTACTGAACCTTCAAAAAATTATGAAACTCAAGAACACTTAGTATGAAAATACTTCCTTTTCACTTTTTAGAGACCAGAAGTCTGGAAGAAAGGACTTTGCTAAAAACAGGTTGAGGGAAGGTGTTGAAATACAGGTTATCACCTTATTGTTAAGAGGGATAAAAAATAACTTTTCATTCCTAGTGATTATAAAACAAACCATTTTTCAATGTTATCATTCATATGGCTTTCTGAAGTATAATCTCTGTCTTTAAAAGTTTTAAGCTAGTGTCTACATATGCCTACTTAAAAATACTTTCCCATTTATTACATTTCCTTTTTCCAGACCTCTATTAAATTTAAGGGGCCTCTTGACACTATATGGAAATAAAGAAATTCCCAAATGCAAAAGAACTATTTTTAATGCTAATATCTATAACAGAAAAATAATGAACTCATTAACTCATTCATTCATTCATGTAACAAATTCTTATTAAGCAATATACACAACTCAAGCTCTAATCATCCAGGAGTTCACAATCAAGTGGTGCAGAAAGTCATGAATAAACCAAATACTAATGCACAGTTGTCAATGCCACCATAGAAGGATACACAGAGTGCATTGAGGATAGAGAAGATACAGCCACTTACATGTTCTGGGTAGGAAGACTTAGCAAGTTACACTAGAGCTGGACCTAGAAAGGAGAATAAAATTGTATTGGCTGCAAATGAGAAAAGAAAGAGCAGATTCAAAGTCACAGATCTGTGCAAGTGAGCAACATATTTTGGCCATGGTGTGGCATCTGATGTCACTAAATATAGGATAAGGCATAAGGGGACAAAGACAAGGATAAGGCTGTGAAAGTAGGCTCCAGTCCAATCATGAAGAACTTCTATATCATGCTAAAGAAACAAAAGGCATTGTGAATTTGAGCAGGGTAGTAACATGATCAAATTTGTATTTGGAAAAGTCGCTTTGGTGCCTTGAATAATAGACTAGGGTAGTGAGAAGCCAGAGGTGAAAAAAACAATTTGGAAATCAATAAAGAAACTGCAGTAGCTGAAACTAAGAGTATGGGAAGTCCTAATGACAAAAAGAGGTAATGAATCAGAGGACCTGTTATTATTATCTTTGCAAGATGATAAAAAAGGAGGGTTAAAATCTCTCTAGAATCTTGTATGTTAGTATCATATAAAATGATCACATACATTTAACTAAAGCTTTGTATAACTAATAAAGTCTTGGCATAAACATCATTTATTAAGCTCATATCCTTCTTTGTGTGGAATTCCAAAGTACTTTTGAGAACCATATGCATTTTTTAAAGGTTTTATTTATTCATTTTTAGAGAGGTGAAGGGAGGGAGAAAGAGAGAAACATCAATGTGTGGGTGTCTCTTGTGTACCCCCTACTGAGGACCTGGCCTGCAACCCAGGCATGTACCCCAACTGGGAATCAAATTGGCAACCCCTTGCTTCCCAGGCCCACACTTCAATCCATGAGCTACACCAGCTAAGTGCAAGAAACATATGTATTTTCACTTCTCTATATGCACTAAAGGCCTTTACAGATGAATGCTTTGCTTCAAATAAATGTCTATACTCCTGACAGAAACATCTACAAATACCCTAATTAATGAATGTGTTACAGTTTCTCCATATCATGAACATTATTTGGTATCTACTCTTTAGTATTGTCAGGTATATGGTGACTAAGCATATAAATTCTATATGGAATTTATATAACAAGTCACCTTCCCTATAACAAGTGAATTTATTGTAAAACAGGGATTACTTTTAGGTGGAAAGTCAAATATAATTTTGGTGTTATTCATGTCTTACACACAGCAGTAGTTGGAAAGCATTCAATTAGAGAATTGCAATTGAGTCATTACTTACTTTTTATTCTTTCTCATTTTTGTTACTTAAAGGGGTTTGTGTATTTCATATTGAAAAGGGCTATCATATAACCTCTAGGTATACTAGGTCACTTTATTAAATAATTTTTATAATGTATTAGTTAAGCCATTACACCAATACCTAAGTGCCTGCATGATGCTAGGTCCTGGAATCCTGCATATCTGAAGAAGATGGGCAATAAATAACTCTTACAAATACTGGGGGTAGGATGGGCTGTGAGAACACTGCCTAGGAATATATTCTCAGTTTCACTTGAAATCACAGTCACATAGCTCTCCTATGAATAATTCAGTCATTCAACCAATTGTGTACTTCCTCTGTGCTAAAAACATTGACTGGTGATGTGCACGAAGTTGTAAATAACGCAGACAAGGTTTCTGTCCTCATAGAGCTTACTGTGTCCTAGAGAACACTTTCAGTGCAATGCACTGAGTGTTAAAGCTGGATTAAGTAGAGTGAAAGTTCGCAGGATGCAATGGGTACTTGAGTTTCTATGCATGGTTGTATGAGAGAGAGAGACAGAGAGAGAGAAGTAAAGATGTGTTTATCCTAATTTAAACTAATATAATCACATTCTTTCAGTCATCTGTGTAAAGAAACAATACAGAATGCAATAGGAAGAGGGGAAAAGAATGTGAAAATTTCACCTCTTCTATGAAACCTTCCTTACTTTTTCCAAAGAGAAGTGACTCCTCAATAATTACAGTTCTCAATTCTAGACCATTTCTCCCAACTCATGGCCATATTCTTTTTTTTTTGACTGGAAATAAAGAAAATCACACAATATCAAGTCATTTCCTATTCCTACTTTTAAACAACTCTGGAAATAATCGTTAATTCTCTTCCAAAAAGAATTCAGCTGAATGCTATATAAAAGCTGAAAAAGTATGAGGACCATAACTTTTTTTAAACTTTTTTCTTTGATTATTTATACTCCTTTTTTCATCTTTCCCTTTTCTGTATTCAGCCTCATCCTTGCAGTAGCTAGAAAGATGCTGATTATAGACAAGTCATGGGGTAATTTACCCTTTTGACCTTCCTTGAGCTCTTATAAGTCTCTCCGTTGTTTGGAGGCTGGGGTTTTGTCCTCCCTCAGCAACAAAGTAGTGTTGTTTTTAAAACTGTCTCATACAGCATTAGAAAGGAAACACTGAAAACTGTGTGAGAGGTGGTGGTGGGGTGACTATGACCTTGGCATTTCTGAGAATGTGGGGAGGAAGAACACTTCCTGTTTTCCCAGTGTTAGCAGGCCTAATCATGCCAAAAGCAGCATTGGTGACAAGATATCAGTTGTGAGTGTAAAATGAGGAGGTTGGACAATTTGATGTCAAAGGTCTTTTCCAGCTTTCCTGTTCCAATATTCTAAATATGTCTGAAGCATGATAACTTAAAGAGAAGATTGAATAGGGTAATGAATTAGGCTTATGTGTGAGAAGCACCCTGGTGAATATGGCCATTTGGAAATCACAGCTATAGACAGCTCTCCTGAACCCAAATGATGAGCAGGGAAGGTTCAGACTAGTTGTGTTACATAAACATAGACTGCCTGACTACCATACTAACTAAAGCAGCAGGGTTCTGACCTCCAGTAGAAAGTAAGCAGATAGGAAAATAGTTTCAACTTTTGGGTGTTATAAGCCTGGGACCTTTCACCTCTGTAATCACATGGCTGCTCACAAGATTCCTAAAACTCAAAACAGTGGGGGAGTTCTGAAAAATGCTTTTTAAGTCTGTCTGGTAATCTAATTTGGTCAACTGATAACTGATTTTCTTTAGGATTCTTATTAGGGTATTGTTAGAATTCTATTCATTTTCTATCCTTAGTTACCCTTATCTTAACTGCTCCCATTATTTCTTTCATTTCTCTTCCTGTATTGATTTTAAAGTGCAAAAGTGAACCCTCTAACAACTGATCCTTTTCTTGTGGAGACTTGACTGTGAAGCAGATATCTTGAGCAATTCAGTGCATCTTATTCCTTTAAATGATTTAATATGTATATAGGCCTATCTCAATACAAGTGATAATAACAATTATATAGCACTTAATTTGTGGCATATAATATCCAATACACTCTGCATATATTAATTCATAACATGTTCACAAGCATCCTACAAGTGAGTATGCTTGTGTGCATGGTTGTGGGTGTTTCTTGCTTTGTTGGTTTACATTGGTAGTAGCTCAGAGTGTCCTTTGCTTTATTTTTACTTTGTAGTTCTGAGAAAAGAAGAGAAATTCCCTTTACTGGTTCATTTTCTGTCTTTTCTTTACCATGGCACTCAGTCTTGACCTGGCAGCCTTTTATGCCCAATAAATATTTTGGCAGTACCCAGAGCCAAAACAGCCATGCTGTTGGTAACAGGAGCAGCAACAAGCATCATGTACCACTCAGAGGTTTGGTTTGCCTGGTTAGCGATATCCAGTGGGTTTCAACCAGGATGGGGTATTAGCTGTTCTTCTTTTCATCCTGCTTAGGAAGTATGACCCAAGGAGACACTCATTTCAGAGGAGACACTAATAATTGTTCTCTCCCAAGTGCCTGAGAACAAGTTCTACACGAAATTTTTGCAGCAATCTGGATAATTTACCCAGAGTGTGTGAAGGCATCACCATAGTGAACAGTGCTTAAGGCAGCTGCAGAGCACAGTTACTGTACAATTATGGAAAAATGTGCCACATTTTCCAGTTTTCTGCAAAGGTTTTTTTGCAACTAGCCTAATGCCTTTATTATAGTCATATCAACCACTTTCTAAAAGTGCTTGTGTCAATACAAGGCATACAAAAGTCTATATTCTTAATGATGTTTGAGATCCTTGAACAGAGTATTACAAACAGGTCTAAACAGTCACTAGGAAGGTGAAAGGAAACTCAAAATTATTTTGTGAGACACTAATGATCTGTTATCTGCCTGACCTTTACTGGAAACTTTGGAAAATCTATTTGACTATCTAATTTACTGTGGCAACTGCAGCATGGTGGCCTCCTTCTTCTGGGAGTATAAAGAAACAATAGTGGTTGTTTGTTCTTGATGCAGACTAAGGCCCTCAGTGTCCGCGGCATTGTGGATGAGACAAGATAAATTACTACGGACCACCAAAGTTCTGTGGAGGAAAAGGGACAGCATGGCCACTCTCTCAAGGGGAGAGCTCCACGACCCTTACCTTGACATGCTTTTATTGTCTAGTAGAGTACATCAAAAAAGGTTCTCATTCATTATGCTTAGGTTTGCTTTAGGTAATTACTTTTTAAGATAACTTGGGAAAGGATGTTACTGATTACTTCTTACAGATTAACAAGGAAAAATGTAGCAAATGCAAGGGGACAATAACAGTAATTGGTCTGGTTACACTTTAATCCTTGGGAGAATTAGAACAGACTTCAGGAAGTTGCTTTAAAGATATGTAGTAAGCATTTGCTGCCTCAACTCAGGGTGAGGGAGTTTTAGCAAGAGCAAGTCACAAAGCAGCCTAGGTATAATGCAGGCCTGATTTCCCATGGAAAAGCTGATCCATGGGTTTGCATCCAGTGTGCCAACATGTGCCTATGGGCTTTCCAATAGGGCTGGACTACATTAGCCATTCCACCTGGATAGTTCCCCTATATATTCTAATCAGTTTTTTCACTATTATGATTACATCTGACCTACCCTACCCCAACCCTAAGCACATATGACTTTGGGGGTCATGGCAGACTTCACATAATCCATCACTCTCCAAAGTCAACAGTGCAGTATAAATTATGGATTTTGCAATATTGGGTCTATCTTCATTTGGTTGTGAGTGTCTTAGCACCACTGTATACATGAGCATATTTTTATTCTAAAAAGCTCCCCATTCAGTGGCCGCTAAACTTTGTTGATAAGTCACAGTGGAAAGGGAATATGGCATATAAGCGGTAACATTTTGCAGACAGCATTGTGACATTTATGTTTCCCTCACAGTGCCCATAAAAATCCCAAGATTAAATTTGGTTTGCCTCTTATTTCTTCTGACACCTTATGTTAACTTTTCATTGCACACTTTTCATGAACACTTTAGATGTGGGAGTGCATTGCCAACAGATGAAATAATATTTCCATCATTCTTCCTACCACCCCAAGTAGACAAAAATACTTTCAGGCCAGGGCTTGAATTTATATAGTACGTATATAGTGCATTATATGGTGTGATTTCCTTTCAGTCTTAAATGCAGCTAAAACAGACAAGCACAGAGTAGTCTGAAGTTTTTGATTACTTCAGAAGAAAGCTAATATACATTTTAGTTTTCAACAAAAAAAGTGCATAAATGTGTTGAACATTGCCTTGCTAATTTCAAACCATTGTAGAGAAATATTTGTTTGTTCTTTCTAATGTTCAGTATAGACAGAAACACAGCATACATGGAACTGGTTCTACAGGGGTCATCAAAAGGCATGCTGAGGAAAATCCATACTGCTTTCCACAGTGGCAGCACCAATCTGCATTTCCATCAAGAGTACCCAAGGTTTCCCTTTTCTCCACATCGTGGCCATCGCTTGGTTTTTGTTGATTTATTGATGATAGCCATTCTGATAGGTGTGAGGTGATATATCATTGTGGTTTTAGTTTGCATTTCATTGCTCAAGAAATGGAAGTGATTTATACACAGTGATTCCACTTCTGGAAATATATCTGAAAAACACAAAACAGAAACACTAATTCAAAGAATATGCTCGCCCCATATTCATTGCAGTGTTATTTACAGTAGCCAAGATTTAGAAGCACTCAAAGTGCCCATAAGTAGATGAGTGGATAAAGAATGTTATGTTACAGTTACACAATGGAATATTACTGGGCCATTAAAAAGAAGGGAATCCTATTCTTTGCACCAGCATGGATGGACCCAGAGAGCATGATGCTAAGTGAAATAAGCCAGGTAGAGAAAGACTAATACCATATGATTTCACTCATATGTGGAATCTAAAGAACAAAATAAACTAACAATAGAAACAAATTCATAGATAAACCGAAAAACTTAATAGAACAGATTGATAGCTGTTGGGGGTGGTTGGGAGACTAGGTGAAAAAGGTGAAGGAATTAAGCAAAAAAAAAAAAAAATCCCTCATAGATTCAGACAACAGTATGGTGATTACCAAATAGGAAGGGGGTGGGGGTAGGTAGAAGAGAGTTAAGAGAAGATAAATGGTGATGGAAGGAGGCTTGACTTGGGGTGGTGAGCACACAATGCAATATATGGATGATGTCTTATGGAATTGTACAGCTGAAATATGTAATTTTATTAACCAATGTCACCCCAATAAATTCAATAAAAAAGGCATGCTGAGAACATGTGCTAAGAATAAAACACAATTCTTTGTGCCCATCCTCTGGCTAAACTTACCATGAAGAATGATTTTAAAGTCATAAGTTTATATCTCCTGGAAGAGAGAGGGTTGAATGACAAATGTCTTTTTTTTTCTATATAATGACAACACCTTAGCTTGGTGTAGTGAGACGTACTGGAAACAGACATGGAAAATGAGAGAAAACAGAATCAGTGGGAAGAGACCAGTTTAACATGATATTGATCAACATTCTGACTGCACAATTTAAATTAAACATGTCCTAATAGCATACCCTATTTATTTTCTAAAAGGGCTTTTCCTTTGTAACATGATATGGTGGAAGAGGGTTTTGGAGTCAGAAGTCATGTACAAATCCTCGTTCTGCCAGTTCTTCTGTGTTCTTGAGCAAGTTTATCTCCTTGAGATGCCAGGCCCTACTGCAGTAATTCTTATTCAACTTGTCTAAGGTGGCTTCCTAGGTATCTTTGGCATTAACATTTTTAAGAGATTCCAAGTTCATTGTAGTGTTTAGTCAAACTCAAGGACTGCCAATTTACAGGGCTTCCCTTGCTCTCACCTGCCCTTCAACCTGGTCTACTAAGAGTGATGATGTATTTCCTAAGTCAAGCACAACCTCCTTATTTCTTTTTACCCCAGGATTTTGAACAATGTTTGACACATGATAAGTGCCCGACAAAAATCTCTTGAATAAATGAATAAATGGAGGAATAAATGAAGGAATTACTGGGTTACCCGTTTGCAAGATTGCTTACTGATATAAGTGAGTGAAAAAATAGAAAAAGCATTGACTCAGAAGTCAGAAAACCTGGGGTTTTATTTTGATTCAGTCACAGGCTTGTGGGTTTTTATGGTTAAATCACTAATCCATTCTGAGCCTCCATTTTCTCATGTGTAAAACGAAAGGAATAGACCAAATGATGCCTCAGGGCCTTTACAACTCAAACATAGTTTTTATATGACTCTATGAAAACCTATGACACTAATAGTTGTATTTCTGTCACTCTCATAAAATGATGTGTACAGGGAGGAAGGGAGTTTGATGAATCTTGCAAAAAGCACTTACTGGAACTGGAGAAGTCATTTTCATAATGGACTTAGCTTCTAAAGAAGCATTTTAGTAGCTTCTGTCCATTTGGAGCTGTTGTCCATGCTACACTGAAAGAAAAGGAGAGGGAAATGAGTAATTCTGTAGCATCTACCTTCCTTTAGAAACAGTGTGACCTCTGGAATTAGACCAACTAGATCCAGGTTGACTTCTTACTAGCTGGGTGACTTGGATATGTTCTTTGGGGTTTGGTAAAGATGAAATGAAACACAGGCAAACCACTTAGAACAGCACCTGGAAAGTAGAAAGGACACAATAAACATTAATGGAAAAGACATCACAACAAAACCAGAATAAAACTTTATGAGTCCAGAACTGTTTGTCTCCATATTCTAATTGCAGAAATCAATGATCATGGAAGTCCAATAAATATGCCCAAGGTGACATGGCTGGTAAAACCCAAATATGGGATTTCAACTTAGTACACATGACTGCAAAGTCAGTGGCCTTGCCCTTATTTCTCATAACTTTATTGGGATTCCTAACATGGCTAGATCTTCATGCAAATGACTATCCATGCTGCATTCACTCCATTAGTCAATGCTGGCAGTTTGCTCACCGCAGCAATGTGTCCTGGGTCCTTATAAGTTTGGAGTGGTCACTGATCCTCAGCTCTACCCCATTGCCCTTTTTCAAGTGCCCTTTACCATGAAAGAGTATAAAGCATTGTTGCTTTTATAGATGTATGTGTATTCAGACATGCACCTCTAGCTTGTAACATGGCAAACCTCTGCAGAGGCAGGATTGTTTCTTTAAGCATGAAGCCATAAAGGCCTTTGCAAAAGAGAAGGTGGTCTTGGAAAACTTCATGTCCACTGTACCTAGCCCACAGTGAGTGCTCAGTAAGTTTCATGCAATGTCTGGGTAAATTGCTTTGAAGTTTACATGGTGATATTACCATGCTCCCCTGTTTAAGACACCCCTAATTTTAGTTCCAACCACTCCTTGTACAGTTAAGGGAACTGAGCCAAAGAAGAGTAGAAACTTACCCAAGGTTGCATCAGAAGGCCTCAGATCTAGGTCACCTGACTTCAAATGCATATCTCTTTCCCCTTACTGCCAGGCCAAAGTGGATTTTGGTTATTGGGAATGCACAGATTGTTCCACTTGGATATTCCAAGGTCATAGGTGAGTTTGCTGTCTAACGGCTGTCTGATACTTTTTGAGATATCATTTTAGAATAATGAGAAAAGCTCTCTCACAGGGAGGCAGTATATTATAATAGTTTAAAATATATAATCTGGAGTGATAACAGCTGACTTTAAGTTTTGGCTTCATCACTTTCTAGTTATATGATGCTGGAAAGTGTCTCAACTTTTCTGGTCTTCAGTCTCCCCATTTGGAAAATGGGTATAATATTGGTTGATCTGACAATTAAATGAGATCAGATATATAAAGTACTTTCAACAAGGAACATAAGTATTCAATTAATCTTTTCCATTAAATATTATATTTACTTATTGTTAGAGAGGGAGAAATGGAGGGAGAAAGAGAGGAAGAGAAACATCGACCGGTTGCCTCTTGCACAGTCCCAACTGGGGACCTGGCCTGCAACCCAGGCATTTGCCCTGACTAAGAATTGAACCAGTGACCTTTTGGCTCACAGGCTGGTGCTCAATACACTGAGCCACACCAGCCAGGACAATTAATCTCTATAGTCATGTGTAACTTTCATTTTTTAAAAAAAATATTGGATTTATTGGGATGACATTAGTAAAAAAAAACTATAATGGATTCAAGTGCACAATTCTATAACACATCATCTGTACACTGCATTGTCTGTTCACCACTCAAACTCAAGCCACCCACAATAACCATTTATCCTCCCTTTACCTTCTTCCACCACCACACACCAAACATTCCTTCTGGTAATCACCATACCATGGTCTGTATCTGAGGGATTTTTATTAATCCTTTCACCATTTTCATGCAGTCCCCCCAAAACCCTCCCCTCTGACACTGTCAGTCTATTCTCTGAATCTATGAGTTGATTTCTATTTTGGTTGTTCGGTTTTTATTTTTGTTCATTAGATTCTACATATAAATGAAATCACAGGCTATTTGTCTTTCTCTGACACAGTTATTTCACTTATCATAATAAACTCCAGGTCCATCCTTGTTGTTAAAGGTAAGATTTCCTTCATTTTTACCACCAAGTAGTGTTTGTGTAAATGTACCACAACTTTTTATGCATTCATCTACTGTTGGACATGGGTTGCTTCTAAATCTTGGCTATTATAAATTATGCTGCAATAAACATAGGGGTGCATAATTTTTTCAAATTAGTGTTTCAGGTTTCACTGGATATATTCCCAGAAGTGATTTCAATGGGTCATAAGGCAGTTCCATTTTTATTTTTTGAGGTAACTCCATTGTACTTTTCACAATGGCTACACCAATATGCATTCATACCAACAGTACAAAAGGGTTCCCTTTTCCTTAATATTTGTTTTTGTTGGTTTATCGATGGTAGCCATTCTGATAGTTGTGAGATGATATCTCGTTAATTTATCATATTATCAGTGATGTTAAGCATCTTTTCATACGTTTATTAGCCATCTGCGTGTCCTCTTTGGAGAAGTGCCTGTTCATGACCCTTGACCATTTTTTATGAGATACCACTTCACAACGGTCAGAATGGCCATCATAAACAAAGCAACAAACAATAAATGTTGGAGAGGTTGTGGAGAAAAGGGGAACCTAGTGTGCTGTTGGTGGGATTGCAGACTGGTACAATCACTATGGAAAGCAGTATGGAATTTTCTCAGAAAACTAAAAATGGATCTACTTTTTAACCCAGCAATTCCACTGCTAGGATTATATCCTAAGAACCCTGAAACACCAATCCAAAAGAACCTATGCACCCCGATGTTCATACCAGCACAATTTACAATAGCCAAGTGCTGGAAGCAACCTAGGTGCCCATCAGTAAATGAATGGATCAACAAACTATGGTACATTTACACAATGGAATTCTATGCAGCAGAAAGAAGGAGTTCCCACCCTTCGCGACGGCATGGATGGAACTGGAAAGCATTATGCTATGTGGAATAAGCCAGGAGGTGAAAGACAAATACCATATGATCTCACCTTTAACTGGAACCTAATCAACAAAACAAACAAACAAGCATAATATAACCAAAGACACTGAAATAGAGAACAGGCTGACAGTAACCAGAGGAGAGGGGGGAGGGAATTTCAGGGGAAAAGGGGAAGGGATTAGAGCAACAAGTATAAAGGACACATGAAGAAAAACTAAGGAGGGTGGAAATGGGAGGAAGGTGGGGAGGGCTGGGGCGGTGGGCTAGGATGGGCATAAAAGACAGAAAATTGTACAGGAACAACAATTAAAATAAATTAAAAAAGATAAAATTACAGTATCACAAAAAATTGTATTGTTTGTTTTGGTGTTGAGTTTTATATGTTTTTTTATAAATTTTAAATATTAACTCCTCATAAAATGTATCATTGGTGAATATGTTCTCCCATTTATGATTTGTATTTTGTTGATGTTTTTGTTTTCTGTGCAAAAACTTTTTGGTTTCCTATAGTGCCATTTGTTTAATTCTTCTTTTATTTCCCTTGCCTGAGGAGACATATCAGAAAAAACATGGCTACTAGAAATGTCAAAGATTTTACTGTTTGTTTTATTCTAGGATTTTTATGTTTTTCAGTCTTAGATTTAAGTCTTTAAACCATTTTGACTATATTAATTTTTAAATTACTTTATTGTTTTTCAATTACAGCTGTCTGCATTTTCCCACCACCACTTCCCTCCACCCCAGCCAATCCCACCTCCCTCCCTTGCTTCCACCCCCCTCCTTGGTTTTGTCCATATGTCCTTTATAGTATTTCCTGAAAACCCTTCCCCCCCACTGTCACCTCCCCTCTGGCTATTATTAGATTATTGTTAATTTCAATGTCTCTGTTTATATTTTGTTTGCTTTTTCTTTTGTTGATTATGTATATGATGTGACTCAGTTGTCTAGTTTTTTTTTTTTGCACATCTATCTATATTCCCAACAACATGTATTGAATGGACTGTCTTTACCTCATCATACACTCTTGCCTCCTTTGCAAAGATTAACTGACTATAAAGGCATAGGTTTATTTCTGAACTGTCTTCTGTTCCATTGATCTACATGCCCGTTTTTATGCTAGTACCATGCCATTTGATTACTATAGTCTTATAGTATTGTTTGATATCAGATAGTTGATTCCTGCAACTTTGCCTTCATCTTCAAGATTGCTCTGGTTACTCTGGGTCTTTTGTTGTCCCATACAAATTTTTGGAATAGTAGTTCTAGTTCTGTAAAATACACCTTTCGTATCTTGATAAGAATCAGGTTGGATCTACAGATTGCTCTGGATAATATGAACATTTTAATGATGTTAATTCTTTCTGTCCAAGAGCATGTTATATGCTTCTACTTATTTGTATCTTGCTCAATTTTTCTTCAGTGTCTTGTAATTTTCCAAGTGCAGGTCATTTACATTTTTTATTAAATATGTTCCAAGAAATTTTTTTGGATGCAATTGTAAATGGAATTATATTATTAGTTTTCCTTTCTGAAACTTCAGTATTATTGCATAAAAATACAACTGATTGCTGGATATTTATTTTGTATCCTACTTTTTTAATGAATTCATTTATCTAATAGTTTTTGGCAGGATTTTTAGGGTTCTCTATACAGTATCATATCATATGCAAATTATGACAGGTTTACTTTTCCCTTTCCAATTTAAATGGCTTTTATATCATATTCTTGTCTGTTGTGGCAATGACTCCAGTACTATGTTGATTAAGAGAGATGAAAACAGACATCTCTGACTTGCTCCTAATCTTAAGCAAAATGCATTTATTTTTTCCTCATTGAGTATGATGTTAGCTTTGTGTTTGTCATAATGACCTTTGTTATGTAGAGATACCTATTTTCCCATGTGCTGAGAGTTTCTATCATAAATGGATGCTGGATTTTGTTAAATTCTTTACTACATCTATTGATGCGATCATATGATTTTCTTCCTTCATTTAGTTTATGTTGTGTATCATGTTTATTGGTTGGTAAATACTGCGCCAACCTTTCATTCTGAGAATTAATGTCACTTGATCATGCTATATGAATTTCTTAATATATTGCTAATATCAATTTGCAAGTATTCTGTTGAGGATCTTAGCATCTAAGTTCATCAGAGATATTGGCCATTAATTTTCTTTCTCTGTAGTGTTTTTATCTTGTTTTGAAAGTTGGAGAATTCTGGCCTCTTAAGAGTGAGCTTAGGAGTCTTCCTTCCTTTTGAATTATGTTTTGAGAAGGATTGGTTTTAATTCTTCTTTGAATGTTTGGTAAAATTCACTTTTGAAGTCATCCAGTCCAGGACTTTGTGTGTTGGGAGTTTTTAAAGTATTGCTTTAATTTCCTTAGTTGTAATTTGTCTATTAAAATTTTCTAATATTTCATGAGTCTGTTTTGAAGATCGTATATTTCTAGGAATTTATTCATTTTGACCAGATTGTCTAATGTTGTTCATAATATATTCTGGCAATCCATTGTATTTCTTTGGTGTCTGTTATTACTTCTTGTCTTCATTTCTGATTTTATTCATTTGGGTTTTCTCTCTCTTTTTCATTATGAGTCTAGTTAAAGGTTTATCAATCTTCTTTACCTTTTCATAGAACTAACTCTTGGTTTCATTTAACTTTTGTATTGATTTTTTAGATTCTGTTTCATTTATATCTGCTCTGATCCTTATTATTTCCTTTCTTCTCCTCAATTTGGACTTTTTTTTTGTTCTTTTTCTAGTTCCTTTAAGTGTAAAGTTAGATTGCTTCTTTGAGATTTTTCTTATTTCTTGGAGTAGGCCTATAATTCTGTGGATTTCCCTCCTAAGACTACTTTAACTTCATCGCATAGATTTTGGGTTGTGTTCTCATTCTTGTGTTTTTCAAGGTATCTTTTTATTTCTTCCTTGATCTGATTATTAACTCATTAATCATTTCATTATATGTTATTTACCATCCATATCTTTGTGTGGTTTTTAAATTTTTTTTAGTCACAGATTTCTAGTGTCATACCATTATGGTCAGAAAGGATGCTCAATATGATTTCAATCTTCTTAAATTTATAAACACATGTAAAAGGCAAAATATTTATATGATCTGAAGAGAAACCAGAGTATAACTAGAAACATTGAAATTAAGAACAATCTGACAGTAACCAGAGGGGAGGTGGGAGAGGATAGTGGGGGGAAGGGTTTTCAGGAACTACTATAAAGGACACATGGACCAAACCAAGGGGGGAGGGTGGAAACAAGGGAGGGAGGTGGGTTTGGCTGGGGTGGGGAGAAATGCAGACAACTGTAACTGAACAACAATAAAATGATTTAAAAAGTAAAAAAAAAATATAAACACATTTTATATCCTAACACATAATCTGTCTTTGAGAGTGTTCCATGTGTACTTGACAAGAATGTATATTCTGCTGCTTTGAAGTGAAATGGTCTAAAGATATCAAATAAAACAATCAGATCTGGTGTAGCATTTAAGGTCATTTCTTCCTTGTTGATTTTCTGTCTGCAATATCTATCCATTGATGTAAGTGGGATTCTAAAATCCCTTACTAATACTGTATTACTGTCAATATCTCCCTTATGTTCAGCAAGATTTGTTTCATATATTTAGGTGTTCCTATGTTGTGTGCACAATTGTTTACAAGGTTTGTACCCTCTTGTTAGATTGCTCCCTTTCCTGTTATTTAGTATTCTTGGTCTCTTGTTATGGCCTTTTTAAAAAAGTCTATGTTATCTGATATAAGTATTTCTACCCCAGCTTTTTTAAAAATTCTATTTGCATGATATAACTTTCATTCTGTTACTTTTAATCTTTGTGTATGTTTTATCTGAGTTGAACCTATTGTAGACAGCCTATATTTGTGTCTTCTTTTCTTATCTGTTCAGCTACCTTATGTCTTTTGATTGGAGCATTTTCTTTATATTTAAAGAAATAATGAATGAGTACACATTCATTGCCATTTTTCTTTATAACTATGTTTCTACATTTTATTCTTCTTCTTAAAGATGACCCTTAATATTTCTTGTAATACTGGTTGAGTTGTACTGGAGTTCTTAGTTTTTCCTTTTCTGGAAAGTTCTTTATTTCTCCTTCAATTTTAAATAATAACCTCAGTTCTAGGTCTTTGCTTTTCATCACTTTCCATGCCAATCTCATCTGGCCTGAAATGTTTCCATAATGAAATCAGCTGACAGACTTATGGGAGTTCCCTTGTAGGTAAATGACCCATCTCTCTCATGCTGCTTTTAAGACTCTCTCTTTGTCATTAACCTTTGCCATTTTTAGTATGATTTTTCATGGTGTAGGCTCCTTTGGGTTCATTTTGTATAGAATATCTATGCTTCATGAACTTGTGTATTACTTTTCTTCACCAGGTTTTAGAGTTTTCAGTCATTCTTCTTCAAATATATTCTTAATCCTTTCCTCTCCCTCTTCTTATTCCTGTACCCCTATGATATGTTTATTGTTACACCTCAGGATATCCTGAAGTTCCCTTGAACTATGCTCTTTTTTTTTTTTTAATTCTTTTTTTTCCTTTTTACTTCTTCATTGGGCGTTTTAAGCTGCCTTGTCTTCCAAATCAGTGATTCCTACTACTGTAGTTTTCCTTTCAGATATTGTATTCTTCACTTCTAACTGGTTCTTTTTCATGGTTTCTATGTCCTTTTTCACCCTGTTGAAATTCTCCCTAAGTTCTCTGAGTATGCTTGTATCCATTGTTTTGAACTGTATCAGGTAAATTGTTTGCCTCCATTTCATTTAAGTCCTCAGAACAAAGGGCTCACTCTTTTAGTATCTTGACCTCTTGTCCCTATTGGGTCTTTTTGCCACATGGGGAGGGGCACTGCTTTGGCCACCTTTACTCTAGCCACCCTTGCTTTTGCTTTCCTATTGGAACTTAGCATTAATAAACTTTGCTTGAACACTAGTAGGCTTGTTGGCCTGTAATTCTTTACTGTGTTGACAAGAAAAAACAAGGTCCTGGGAGTTCCTTCCAAAACACATGATGCCGTGACTTGGATAGTGACTTGGATCTTGCCCTTTATCTACAACCATTTTGAATGCAGTGAATGTGGTGTCTCACCTCTGGGGTAAAGGAGATGCTGCACTGTGGGGATAGGGCATTCAAACATGCTAGGCCTTTGTTTAGAGATGGAAAAAAATGAAACCTGGAATGAGTACTCTGGCTCCACCCTGGCTCCAAAGACAAAAGAGGCACTTCTTGCCTTGGTTGTCCCTATGTTGAGTGGGAGCTTCATGGAGGTGTCGAGAATCAATCCCTAGATGTCGGGAAGGCATCCAGTGGCTTCATAGCAAACTCCTATCACACTGCACCCTTAGCCTTTTCTGCCTCTAAACCTGGCCAAAAGTGTCAGTTTAGATCACTGGCCTGTTGTAAACTTGTAGAATTTTCCTCTCCCAGGTAGGTTCTTGCAGCATCTTTCTTTTCTCTAGCAACTCAGTTTACATCCAAATACTCCTTGTAGGATACAGGGAGGGACAATATTACATTTGCAAGATGAAGGTCTTGCTGTCTCCGTCTCAAGAAATTGCCTCACCCTGCAGACACAGGTCAGGCATTTAAAAGCCACTAGAGCACTTGCTGCAACAAAGACCCCTGTGAAAGAATAAGCCTTGATGTTGACCAGGACAGAATGATAGGTTTCATGCCAGCTGCAAATAGAAGTCAATTCAATGAGAAGTACACTGTAAAGCAGGGGTGTCAAACTCATTTTCACTGGGGCCACATCAGCCTCACAGTTGCCTTCAAAGCGCTGCATGTAATTTTAGGACTGTACAAAGGGACAAGGATCTTGGTGCTACCACAGGGTAGAAACAGGGTGCTGGGCCAGATAAAACAAGGTGGAGGGCTGGATTTGGCCTGTGGGCCTTGTGTTTTTCACCTGTGCTGTAGAACGATCACACTTCCATTCCTGCAGCGCATTCCCCACTTAGGTCTCATTCTTGAGAAGAGAAAACAAGATTTTAGCCTTTAGTAGAAAGTGCTGGCTTTTCCAGGTTCCTTTCCCCTAATTATGCTTTTCTTTGCTCAAATTTGTTTCATTCATAAGTTTCCCTCTCTTCATTTCATAATATACTCTTTAGGCCAAATGTTCTACAGCCTAATCAGACTTAAGTTTTAAGAGACTTATTATGCTTACTTTATAATATTAGGTATACCTGGATGGTGTAGCTCAGTGGATTGAGCATGGGCTATGAAGCAAAGGGTCACCAGTTCAATTCCCAGTCAGGACACATGCATGGGTTGCAGGCCAGGTCCCCAGTGGAGGCCATGTGAGAGGCAACCACATATTGATGTTTCTCTCCCTCTCTTTCTCCCCCCTTTCCCACTCTCTAAAAAATAAATAAATAAGACCTTTAAAAAAGAATATTGGGTATATATATTGCAGAAATTTCAAGAAAATCATAGATGGTCTGTGTAATTAGACGAAGGATTGTATAGGGGGAAGGAAGGAAAGAAAAAGAAGGAATTAAGGTAGTGAAGGAAAGGGAAGGAGAAAGAATGAATTAAGAAAGTGAAGGAAGAAGGGTAGGGAGGAATAAGGAAAGAGATATTTACCACGTCCATGTGTGGCATGGGAAGGACGGAAGTAAAAAAAAAAAAAGGAATGAGAAGGGAAAGTAAGCATATAAGTATCTGAAACACTGCACAATTCCAGACCTAGTAGTTACCAGGTCCTGAGCAAATAAAGCAAGCTAATCAGGCTTAAGTTTTAAGAAACTTATACTTATATTAGAATGCTGTGTCTTAAAGAAGGAAAATAGGCATATAAGTCTTCGAAACACTACAAATTACTCAAACTGAATATTCCAGAAACAGCAAGTTGCCTTTGTTTCCAATGCAGAGGGGAAAAGGTAACACTTTACAATTCAAGTCCTTTTCAGCCACAGCTTGAGGCCTGAGCCTGATAGCTCAGTTGTTCTCCACCCCCCCACCCCACCCCACCCCACCCCCCTGCCCCAGATTCCAGAGCAGATGGGGAAAACCACTCTAAAGGCAAAACAAACTGTTTTCCAGCTTACTCCCAGGGAACAGCTGCCACTACTTAACTCCTTGACTCCCCACTAAGCTTTTTGCTCTCAGGAAGACACAAGAACTACCAAGACTCTTTCTCAACCCCTAGAAAAAGGGTCAGGCAGCCCAGTCTACTGCCTATATTCCCTTGCCAGGCTTATGCTGAAACCTTTTTTGGGCTTATGACGAGAAATTGTTTTTCCTTTTCTAGATGGGCAATCAAGTGTCTGTACCTACTGGTACCCCCTAAGATTTACACTTTCTAATTAGTCATAGTTTGATACCTAATAATTAAAGAAAGACTGACTGATCTTTTTCTAACACAGCTTGGCCCCAATGTCAACTAGCAGACAGGGAGGTTTGGCCACTATGTGGGACCCTAAACTACCTACAACTTAGTCTCTTCTGCAAACGCCTAGGCAGGTAATCAGAAATCCCATACATACAGGCATTTTTAGCCATCGTACTTATCAGCACACATTAACTACTGGAAATTACAATCCCAGATCAGGACCCTGACTAAATGTATTGGGCTAGGGCAAAGGAAGGACAAGAAGGGAAAAATAAAACCTCACCTTTTCCAGGGGTAATTATTAAGGCTTTACAAAAGTACAAACATCAACCCTAAGCCTACTAAGGGCTGAATACTTCTAGAAATACATTTGCCCACTGAGCAACTGATAGAAGTAGACATTAGTATTTTCAACAATCAAGGCAGGGCAAAGAAAGATCAAAAGCCACTACAGAATAGAAATAAATAAAGGCTCTTTTGTCAATTACAGCTTTAAATAGATAACAACTGTATTGGGGTACTCCTCCCACTGACTGGAGGGAAGATGTCTTCCTTCCAGAGGAGAAATCAGGAGCTTTTCTCAGATGGAACCCCACCAGGTGCAGTTTGACCCCTTGACCCCTTAACTCTAAAGAAGGAAAGAGTCATATATATATATATATATATATATATATATATATATATATATATATATGCCACACTGCTTAGCCTCAGTATCAGTTAGCAGATGAGGAATCTTAGACAATATACAGGAGCTAAAATCACAATACCATATTCCAATTTAATGATTTTTTCAGAAATCCCATATGCACAGACATTCTTCCATTTAAGGGTCAGAGGAGACCTATGCTACAAATGTAAGCTATATTCTACTGTTATGCCATCCAATAGTCATTCCATAAGCATCTTTCTATCCACACTCTTGCTGTACAATGGGAAAGGGAGGCCAGGGCTCAGGAAAAGAAATAGAAGGAGACTAGGCATGCCCAAGTTATAGCTGCTTGCAGGACATTCACAGTCACATCCCACAGACCCTGCACAGCCTGCTCCAAAGGACACTAAGTGTCATGTGTACTGAAATAAGGGTCATTAGACTAAGGAGTATCCTACTAAAGCTGCCTATCCCAGTTAATCCCACGTCAAGAGGTCACCACCACTGGACTAGAGCCTAGGGTACTCATGAATGTGGCAGGTAGGAAAATAACCTTTTATACTGGGGTCACTTACTCTGTCCTTACTTCCTTCTCTGGACCCCTCTCCTCATGACTCTCAGAATAACAGGAAAGCCTATAACCAGGAATTGCCCACCCTCAGGAATTTAGGGGCAGCCCTCATTTATTTAGACAAGCATTACAGGGGTATAGAACTTAAGGCTACCCACACAAACAAGTCAAATCAGGGGACATGTTTATTTAAAACCTAGAGGTGATCACTTCAGGTTATACTAAACACCACAACTGAAATAAATCTCATGGGAATAGCCAGATTGGTCCACCTATCTGAAGTTAAAATCTGTTTATTTTTAAATTTTATTTATTTACTTTTAGAGAGAGGGGCCAGGAGGGAGAAAGGGTGGGAGAGTAACATCAATGTATGGTTGCCTCTCATGTGCCGCTACTGGGGACCTGGTCTGCAACCCAGGGATTTGCCCTGACTGGGAATCAAACCAGAGATCCTTTGGTTTGCAGGCCAGTGCTCAATACACTGAGCCACATCAGTCCAGGCTAAACCTGTTTTCTTTGAAGATAACTTTAAAAGATTTTATTTATTTTATTTTTTAGAGAGGGGGAGGGAGAAAGTGAGAGAGAGAAACATCAATGTGTGCATTGATGTTTCTCTTGCATGACACCTCTTGCATGCCCCCTACAGGGCACCTGGCCCACAACCCAGGCATATGCCCTATGCTGGGAACTGAACCTACAACCCTTGATTCTCCGACCGGCACTCAGTCCACTGAGCCACACCAGCCAGGGCTAAACCTGTTTCTTATAAGTACCCACAGGAACCACAGCCCGAGATGTATGCTTATGAAACCATCAAGGACCTCCAGCTTCTCTTCAAAAAAACAAAAACCTGTTACAGATAAGTAACATAATTAGGACACTCTGTCTACCAGCCCGTCAATATTGTTTGGTGTTAGATAAGATTCTAAGGCTAGTGTTCCAGTCCCTCCTTGAAACTGTCTTTGTCATTTTTTATTCTCTTTTAAAAAGGAATAGATTGGTTTTTATTCCATCGGGGAGCCTGTTAAGTAGACAGTAATACTCAGGAGGAAAAAATAAATCTTTTGAACACTCTGAATTCTCCTTCCAGGGGCCAACAAGCTGCGTTCCCAGGAACAAGCTGTGTCAAGCTTGATATCTCCCATGCCTTTTCTCTAGCCTTTGTAAAAGTTGTGAAGATCACTAGAAAATAAAATAGCTCACTAAAGGACCACAGTAATCTCCAAGAATATATATATATATATATTTCTCTTTCTCTAGCCTCAGAGCAGAAATGGGGGCAATTTACACACCCAGCTCAATTCCCTCTCCCCCTGGTATTTTACAAAAATAGGCTTGCCTAATACAATAGACCCCCAAGAACAGAACAACCCAGGGCCACATAGGTGACAAATATTTTGCCACAGTAGGGATCTCTCTTATTGTATTATATTGGCCTCCAGCCCTTGCAGGAAATACACCAAATGATTAGTCATTCTTATGAAACGGAGAAGGGTTGATCCTGAAACTCTCAAGAAAAAGAGCTAATTTCCTTGTGTAATACAGCCTGACCTCAGTATGAGTTACAAAACTATACTCCAATTACATCCATTCTGTTGGAGGCTAAACAAGTGGTCGGAGATTCCCTACATGCAAGCTTCTTTTGTATTATGTCATGCTACATCTTTTTGTATTTTTGATTGTTGTTAAATTACGATTGTCCCTAATTTCCTCCCATTATTTTCCCCCACCCTACCCAACACTACCACCCACATTCGCCTCCTCCCCCCACTCTGTTGTCTTTGTCAACAGGTCCTTTGCATATGCTCTTTGACTACTCTTTCCCTTCTTCGCCCAGTTATCACCCTCCACCCTCTCCTCTGGTGACCGTCAGTTTGTTCTTTATTTCATAGCCTCTGGTTATATTTTGCCTCCTTGTTTGATTTCTTGATTAGGTTCCACTTATGGTTGAGATCATATGGTATTTGTCTTCCACTGTCTGACATAATGCTCTCTAGATTCATCCATGCTGTTGGTAAGGGTAGGAGCTCCTTCTTTCTCTCTGCTGTATAGTATTCTGTTGTGTAAATGTACCATAATTTTTTGATCCAACGATGTATGGATGGGCACTTAGGTTACATTCAACACTTGCCCATTGAAAATTGTGCAACTATGAACATTGGGATGCAGAGGTTCTTTTGAATTGGTCTTTCAGGATTCTTATGGTATAATCCCAGCAGTGGAATTGCTGGGTCAAAAGGCAGTTTCATTTTTAGTTTTTCTGAGGAAATTCCATACTGTTTGTCACAGTGGCTGCACAAGTCAGCATGCCCACCAACAGTGTACTAGGGTTACCTTTTGTATACAACCTCACCTGTACTTGTATGTTGATTTGTTTATGATGACCATTCTGACCAGTGTGAAGTGGTGTCTCATTGTCACTTTAATTTGTATCTCTCATCTGGGTAGTGATGTTTAGCATCCTTGCATATGTCTCTGGGCCCTCTGTATATCCTTAGAGAAGTGTCTGTTCAGGACCTTTGCCCATTTTTTAAATTAGTTTCTTTTTATTCCTGGAGTGGAGTTGTGTGAGTTCTTTATATATTGTGGAGATAAAACACTTGTCCAAGGAATCATTAGCAAATATACTTCCCATGTGGTTGGTTCTGTTTTCATTTTGCTGATGTTTTCTTTAGATGTGCAGAAGCTTTCTTGGTGTACAAAAAATGCCTTTGATTTCTGAATATTGACTTTGTATCCTGCTATTTTGTGAAATTCACTTACTAGTTCAAGTAGTTTTTTTTTGGTGGCATCCATAAGGTGTTCTATGTAAACTATCATGCATCTGAAAACAACAACACTTGTTTCCTCCTTTCCAATTTGGATGCTTTTTTTTGTCTTATCTAATCCCTGTGGCTAGTACTTCTAATACTATGTTGAATAGAAGTAGTGAAAGTGGACACCTTTGTCTTCTTTCTGATCTTTGTGGGAATGCTTTTAGTTTTTGCCCATTTAGTACGTATGTGGCCTTTATTATGTTGAGATATGCTCCCTCTATTCCCACTGTGCTGAGTGTTTTTACCATAAATTGATGCTCTATCTTATCATATGCTTTCCTACATCTTTTGATATGCTCATTTTATTTTTATCTTCCCCTTTGTTTATTGGCATGTAGATATTGGACCATGCACACATCCTTGGGATGAATCCCACTGGCTGGTGTTGTATCATCTTTTTGATGTATGCTTGGACACTGTTTTTCAACATTCTATTGAGGATTTTAGACTCTAAGTTCAACAGCAATATTGGCCTGTAGTTTTCATTCTTTGTTGTGTCTTTATCTGATCTTGGGATTAGGGTGATGCTGGCCTCATAAAAAGAGTTTGGGAGTACACCCTCTTCTTGGACTTTTTGGAATAGTTTGAGAAGTACAGGGGTTAGCTATTCCTTAAATATTTTGTAAAATTTTCCTGTGAAAAATTCAGTCCAGGGCTGTTGTGTGCTGTGAGGGTTTTATTTTTATTTTTTTATTTTGTTTTTATTTTTATTACCACTTCAATTTCACTATCTGCTATTGTTCTTTTTGGGCTTTCTGATACTTCTTGATTCAGTTTTGGAAAATTAGTTTGCTGTAAATTCATCCATTTCACCAAGGTTTCAAATTTATTGGCATATAGTTCTCAGTAGTAATTGCTTACAATCTTTTTTATTTCTGTTATATCAGTTCTAATCTCCCATATTTTTATTTCTTTTTCTTTTTCTTTTTTATTGTTGTTCAAGTACAGTTTTCTGCCTTTTCCTTGCACCCCAGCCCAACAAACCAGCCCTCCCCACCTTCCTCCCCTGTTTCCACCCGCCCCCTTGTTATTGTCCATGTGTCTTTATAATTGTTTCTGCAAATCCTGTACCTTTCCCCCCTAAAACTTCCTCCCCTCTCTCCTCTGGTCACTGTCAGCCAGTTCTCTTGTATGTTTTATTGATTAGGTTCCACTTATAGGTGAGGTCATATGGTGTTTGTCTTTCACTTCCTGGCTTATTTCACTTAGCATAATGCTCTCCAGATCCATCTATGCTGTTATGAAGGGTAGGGTTTTCTTCTTTCTTTCTGCTGCATAGTATTCCATTGTGTAAATGAACCACAGTCAGCTAGCTTTATAGTGTGCTTTGTACATACAAATTAAAATTAAAAACATCACCTATGGCCCAATATCTCAATTTACTTACATTCACTTTTAAGATGTTCCTCTGTATAACAGAAATCTAACCCTTTGCTGGAATTTTCTAGGCTATGCTTGAGAACTTATCAATGTAGAATGAATTTTGTAAATGGCCATAGACGTTAACCATTAATTTCCTTATCACAATGGTATCCTTTAATTTACCAACTCATCAAGTACATTGCTTTTTTGAAAGCTAAGTGTATAAAATAATATTAATTGTGAAAATGGCTCATCTCATTTCCATGAAGTGATTCTTACAACAGTCATCAAACTCTCTTTCCCAGAAGATAGGTCATTCTAAAAGAGAAGTAGCAATATGAATAGTAGTGGCATGGTTATTCATAAACTTTGAAACAAAGAATGTTATTGTGAGAAAGCATTTTAGAAGTCACTTGGTCTTAATTTTACAGAGAGAGAAAAAGGGCAAGAATGGTAAGCAAATATGTTTGCCTATGATTGCCCAACTTAAGTGGAAAGGAGCTGTGTGTGTGTGTGTGCGTGCGTGTGTGTGTGTGTGTGTGTGTGTGTGTGTGTAGAGAAAGAAGGAAAGAGAGATTAAACCGTCACTTCTTTATATACCCTGTAGCAGCCCTTTCTTTCATTTGAACACCTACTGTTTGGGCTACTTAGGGTTTCAATTGGATGTAATCAAAATCTTCAGCTATTAAAAATGTGTGCATTGTGTGTTTGCAATATACTGATGATGTATCATAGAATTGTACACTTGAAATCTATATAAAGTTATTAACCAATGTCACCCAAATAAATATAATTAAAATGTGCGGAAATGCTCTCATGCTATTTAAAGGCATTTTCACATCATTATCAGCATAGATGCAGAACAATCCAGATTGTATCATAGAATGCAATTAAAATCATGAAGAAATCAAAAGATCCATGAAGCTCAAGGGAGAAAAGAACCCAATGAAAGTACTCACTGAAAACACTTGCCTTTTCAGGTATATATCTGTAATAGGGTGAAATTTATATTTTTTGGAACCACCCTGTCTGGTTTTAGGAGCTGTAATCCCTGCCCACCCCATGGCTAAGGCTGAGTGAATGACCTTCAGACTGTAAGCCACTAAGGAGACAAAGCTTATCTCCCTGGCAGGAGCACAGCCTCTCTCCACTTTACTTCACCCTGCCTGGCCCTCAATGCTTGGTCGGTTAGCCAATGATGGGTAAGATTCCCTCAAGGGAGGGGTCACCTAAGAAAGGCATGATCATGTGGGAGGCTCTCAAGGAAGAACTTGGGGGGCTACAGCAAAAGGGGGTGGTGGACCCTCGCCCCTCGGCTATCCTGACATAGCCTGAGTCCTCATTTTGTCTTCAAGAACTTTCCTAATCTCTTGGCTGCCTTGCTGACTCTGCCTGACTTAAGCCTGAAACAATGACAGAGGGCAGTGAAAGTCTATGCTAGACAGGGCAGTCTCCCCAGGTGATCAGGCCTAAGAAAGAATATATAGAATCCTGTGAAACCTGCTTTGCTAAGAATGCTTTCAATTAAATGATAAGGGTCTGAACAGGAAATGAGTTTGTTTCCCAAAGTTCTGTAGCCCTTTAGCTGACAGACCCTGACTCAGAATAAGCCCTCAGAGTTCTTCATATGTTATCTAGTGTTTGATCCTTACTGCCTGACAATGATTAATGAGCTTTGCCTGTATTCCTGTGTAAAATGAATGTAATAAAAGCCATTGAGGAAGAGGCTGTTGGCCCTTCTCCTTTGAGAGATCAGCCACCTTTCCTCCCCAAGCAGATCATGTCTTGGTAGACTTACTCTCATCCATAGTGGACAGGGTGCTCTGCCTTCAGAGCCCCACCCAACATTATATCACCTGTAACTGTTTGCATTACTTAGCATATTAAATGACTTAAAGATACAAAGCAGGAATTAATCTTCTTAAGAGAAATATAGCTATTTGAAATTTTCTTTTATTAGCAAGAATATTCTCTGTACGTTCTTTGTCTATCATACTTCATTATATTAGCTGGATATCATGATCCACTCACATTTGCTCTTTTTTTCAGAGCCACCAGCAGGGCTAAACAATGGCTATAAGATACCTGGAGATCCAGGACAAGATGAAGTTTGGACAAAGCTAAGCCAGGAGTAAGGAAGATGGGAAGGAGTAAAATTGACTTTGAAAGGAAAGTGACAAATATAGATAAGACAGAAAATAATGAGATAATTAAGAAAGGATATCAAATGCCAGAGTATGATGTTATAACAAGAGGAAAATCCTTCCATTAGCCTGCTCTGAACTGTTTTGGGGGTATTCCCAAAATCTCTAAAAATAAAAGGTGTTTTGAAAAGTATAAAATTTTCATTGTAATTCTATTAAAGCACTACTTTTCACCCATAATACACCAAGAGTCTACATGATTTTATACATCTTTGCAAGGTTAACCTCCACTGGACCACATGGAATTTACACCATAGGATCTTATTGCCCTGGCTGGCATGGCTCAGTGGATTGAGCACTGGCCTGCAAACAAAGGTCAGTAGTTTGATTCCCAGTCAGGGCACATGCCTGTGTTGTAGTCCTGTATAATTTCAGTTATATGAGGTGCCTAGAGTAGTCAAATTTATAGAGACAGAAAGTAGAGTAGTCATTACCAGGGATTGTAGTGGGGAGGAGGGGAAGAAAAATTTTTGTTGAATGGGCACAGTTTCAGTTTTGCAAGATGAAAAGAGTCCTGTGATGATAGCACAATGTGAATGAACTTGATGTCAATGAACTGGGCACTTAAAAATAGTTAAGATGGTAAATGTTATGTGTATTTTACCACAGTTTAAAAAACTAAAAGGAAATATGTCACTGTAGTGCCTCCAGAATTTTGACCATCACATCTGTTTTCACAGTCTCTTTAAGATGTTTTGAATCTTAAAGAACATCTCCTAAACTCTTCAGTAAGAATGTCCCCAATGACACTTTTAGAATTCTCCTTGTATAATATGTTATTCCAAAGAATATAATCATTAATATTGAGCCTATTAGAGTACTCCTCATGTTAGACTGCTCTCAATTAACATCTTTCTTATAATTACACACTCTCCTATGTTAGGGAACTTCCTTGCTGAGGGGCTGGGGCATTAATGAATGAGAGGGAGAGAGTGGAAATTTTCCCAACATAAGGACCAATATGATGCTGAGACATCTGGTATTTGATTGCTTAATGGAGTTCAATGGACAGCACCTATCCTTTGGGAGTAGTTATTCATTTGCTTTGCTTCTGTCTGCAGAAAATATCAGTCATTGTCCTAAATTGAATAGGTCAGCCCTCTGAAATTCTGCCTTTAAAGAAATAGAAAATTTGCCTGCATTCTGTTTTGAGCTTTTGGATCATGCACAGATGAATGTCTTGATACTAGATCTTTCTATCATGGAGATGTCATGGCACAAAAGGACAGAGTCAGTTTCACTGAAGGACTTTAAGAAGTTACAGAAGGTGGGTATCTGAAGAGTTCCCATTTATCAGACCTGTCATTCAATTACTTCCTATTTATCTAGGCCAATATGAAATCTTTGAGTTTTTATGAGAAATCTTATTAGCACAGAGGGATAGAAGTGATTTTAATCTAATAAAAACAGATTTTCATTGAGACTAACTGGTAAAGCAAGAAAAATTAACATAAGAAATATAAAACTAATTACTTTTGGCTTGACACTGTTAAGGATTGTTTAGATTTGACACAGCAACATGGGAGATATGTTTTTTTTTAAATAACCCTATATACCAATATGCATTGTAAACATGACATAATAAGGGCATTATGATTTAGATACTTTGAGTATAGTTGCAACAATAAAGTCAGTAGACTTGAAAAATGGCCTGAAGATTACACAGTGAGTGTCATATGGAAGAGACAACAGGGGGAACATGGATTATGGAACTAAGTGTGAAGCCACAGCAATACACCTGGACCAAACGAAGACCTATATATTTTTTTTCTTGTAAGAGTTTTCTCATCATTTCTACATATAGGGAAGCCTTTTGAATTTCAGTTGGCTGGGATGGTAGGTAATGATTATTATAAAACTGTTGCCTACATTATTTTTTAAATACTCTGTAATTTTAAATAAGGAAAATATGTTTTTTCTATAGCCATATTTCCATTGCAAATTAGCGTTCTGTACATTTGTACTGAAGGGTGCCTCATATTATGTATTGACCAGGGTGTCTCAGATTATATTCATAAAAGTAATGACCTGATATAAATGTAGGTTTTAATTTGAGCACAAGAGAGGCCAGATATTTAAGTGGCAAGCCCAGGCACTTAGAGAAGTGTTATTCTTTCATGTCGTTAGGGGTATTTTTAAAAGATTAAAGCAACATGGTGATGTTCAAACTGATCTAAATGAAAAGCCATGATTTTGCAAAGTGTCAGATTGTTGCAGGAGAAAGAACTCACATGGTGGAGGTGGCAGAATACGAGCCTTTATTTATGCACGCGGGCCCAGAGGAGGAAGTCTCCAAATTCTGAGCCCTGAACCTTGGCTGAGCAGGGCTTTTATTGCTCTCCGGACACCCTATCCTATGTAGCAAAAGCAGGAGGTACAGAAGCTGATGCAAAAAATAACTCTAGCCTTGAGGTATCCTTGAGGAGTCCTTATCGGAAGCTGGGTGTTCTGAAGCCAAAGCAGGAGTCAGTGTAAAGAAGCCAAAAAACGGGAGTTAGCTGCTATATACAGATGGGAGTTAGCTGCTACATTCCCCCCTTTGATGCTAAACAGCGCTAGTGTCTGTTTTAGCATCAACACAATAGTCTGCATATTCTTCTTCCTCGATTTGGGTGGGTTGCAGTCTCTGGTAATGGTGTCTCTGGAGGGAGAGGATTTTTGAGGTGGCCTTGCGGGTTACAGTGGCCTCAGTCTGCTGGGTTATGGCATGTAATATACAGGGGCCTAGGGTGAGTATTAGGAAAAGGACAAACAGTGGGCCTAAAATGGGGGGTAAATACCGAGAACAGAATTGATTGCCACCAAGCATATCCTCCAGTTGGGGAACTGAGGCCGCCGACCTTATGGTGATATCCTTTAACTTGTTAATATTTTCCTCCACTATGCCACTTTCATTAACGTAATAACAACATTTTTCTTGGAGGAAAAGATATGTGCCCCCCTTTTCTTCTGTAAGTAAATCTAGTGCTCCCCGATTCTGTAGGGCTACCCAGGCCAAAGAAGTGACCTGCCTTTGCAGGGAGGCAAAAGATAGTGAGGTGGCATGGAGGGCGGGGTCTAGCTCTCCCCGGAGTTCTCAGGAGGATTGGAGGCTGGTCGCTAACCCAGTGCTACCTAGCCCCGCTCTGATGTCTGACGTGGCAAAAGTTAACCCTACTAACACAGGCAGGAAAACCGCCCACTTCTTATGAGTCTGTGCTAGTAAGGTATTTAATTGTCGTGACTGATACAGGACTAGCTGCGGGGCTAGGGCTACCAGGTAGCAGGGCGAAGGGGTGCTGCTATAGACCGACTCATGAAGAGTCCCGTTGCACCAGAAAAACGTTCCTGGTGGGCTGGTGATGGCTCCGGAGGCAGGCAGCATCTGGTTGCAGGTTCTGCCTGGTCTGTAGCATTCTGGAGTTCCAACAGATGGGTCCTGGAATAGGGGGACGCCTTGGAGAGAGAATGATATTAGTTCATGGGATACATTAAAAACTCGAGATAGTGGGACCGCCATCAAGGGTAGGCGGTCCAGGTAGGCACATAGGAAACAGTCACTATAATTGCCGGGACTGGTCAAGTTGAGGATCCAGGTCCCTTGCTGTATTAAGGCCATCCAGGAGAAAGGCCTCACAGACTATTCAGTATTCAATCCTTCCATTAGGACTTTTTCCTGCTCTTCTATAACAGTATGGACATGGTACATGGTGTTCAGGCTGGGGTTTTCTGCTTCTTGGGCCTTGTATATGAATATATCTCCTACTGGCCCTGTGTGGTGGGAGGCCGCATAAATTTTCCCATTTATTCCTGTTTTCCATTTTTCGGCCTCTGGAGACTTTATGGTTAGTCTTAGTGGTCATTTATAATTCCATTCTATTATGTTACACTGGTAATATGGGCATCCTCCATATTTATTTGGCCACCAATAACAGTAATCATGAAGTTGGTCATCTAATATGCATATAGCAGGGAAATGGTTTCCCCGTTCTAACCATTCATTTATGCTCCTTAGAGCAGTAGCCTGGATTTCTAGTTGGATTTCTTTTCTACATCCTGCTGCTGGGCAGGTGTATGTACCTACATTATGAGTTATTACATTATTGTCCTTAGTGTAAGTCTCTCCAGCATAAAACCTCCAGAGGTAGGGTTGCTCTAGGGCCAGTCCCACCATTATCCATAGGTATAGAAATGTCCGAAACATGACATTTAGTTTGTTAATCTCTGATCTTCCAGATTTCCTGGTCTCCCATGGCTCCTGTCTGCTTCTGTAGCTTGAGGGCATGAAGGCGCTGTCCTGCTGCTTCCGTCCTCGACTCTTCAGGTGTCACGACGGCCTTTGCCCGGGTATGATGGGTCCACGGTGTAATACCTGCAACTTTTAGGGCAGTCAGGGTAGTTAAAAGTACTTGGTAGTGCCCCATCCAGACTGGCTGCAGGGGTTCTTTTTTCCAATCCTTTACCCACACATACTGTCCTGGATGGTAGGAGTGCGCTGGCCCCCTTCGGGGTTTTGGTTCAAATCCTAGCTGAGCTCCTCCTATCTTTTCTAAGGCCTTTCCTAACTCTATTGAATACCTGGTCTGCTCTATTTCCCCTTTTATCTGTAAGTTAGTAGGCTCGGCTATCCTAACTATTGGGGTAGGTCTTCCATAGACTAGTTCATAAGGGGTGTACCCTGCCTGATTCGGGGCATTCCTTACTCTAAGTAGAGCTAGGGGCAACAGCTCTGTCCAGGGTAGTCCAGTCTCTTGGTAAAGTTTTGCTAAAGTTTCCTTTAAGGTTCTATTCATTCTTTCTACTTTTCCTGAACTCTGGGGTCTATAGGCAGTATGTAGCTTCTATTTTATGTTCAGGAGTTTTGTTAGATCTTGCACTACTTGAGAGACAAAAGCCGGGCCGTTATCACTTCCAAGACTCAGGGGTAACCCATGCCAGGGAATTATTTCTCTCAGCAGAGCTTTGGCTACTTCATGGGTTTTTTTGGTCCTAGTTGGGAAGGCTTCTACCCAGCCTGAGAAGGTGCAGACTATGACCAGCAGGTATTTATAGCCCCGGTGTGGCTTTATTTCAGTGAAATCTATTTGCAGATCTTCTAAAGGCTGGGTTCCCCGATGTTGTATCCCCGGTGGGAGGCGGTTGTTTCCTGCCGCATTGTTTCTGGCACAAGTTATACACCTTGCCGCTGCGGATGCACACAATGAGGCAAGGTTTGGCATATAGAGATATCTCTTTAAGAGACTTTCTAGTGCCGTCTTTCCCAGATGAGTTAAGGCATGACAATTCTGAACTATTTGCCCTGCCTGGCCCTGCGGCACATATATCCGTCCATCTGGTAGTTTCCATAGCCATTCTGATGTCCTGGTTGCCTGGGTTTGCTTGGCCCACTCCTCCTCCACCGGTTGGTAGTCCTGGCGGGCTATAGGTGAGCAGATCAGGGGGCTTACTAGTGCTTTTGGGAAGGTTGGGTCTCTTGCTGCAGCCCTAGCCACCTGGTCTGCTAACTGATTCCTTAGGGCCTCTTCTGTGTTAGCTTTCACGTGCCCTCGACAATGCATTACCGCCACTTGGGCTGGGTCCCAGACGGCCTCTAGGAGTCAGAGGATTTCTACTTTGTTCTTGATTTCCTTTCCCTCAGCAGTGAGCAGTCCCCTTTCCCGATAAATGGCCTCATGGATGTGGAGGATAGCAAAGGCGTACTTAGAATCTGTGTATATATTGACCTTCTTCCCTTTGGCTAGTTCTAAGGCCCTTATGAGGGTGAATAGCTCTGCCCTCTGCGCAGACCATCCAATTGGCAAGGATTTAGCTTCCAAGACCTGGTCTCTGGTGGTTACTGTGTACCCTGTGGCTCGCTCTCCTTTTTCTGTTACATAACTACTTCCATCAGTATACAAGGTGAGGTCAGCGTGGAGTAGCGGGTAGTCTTTTAAGTCCGGTCTGCTAGAATATACCTGGTCAGTGACCTCTTGGCAATCATGGTCCGGTTCTCCCATCTCAGTGGGGAGGAAAGTGGCTGGGTTGATTCTTCTGACTGCTTTGAGGTGTACTCTCGGGTCCTCCTGGACTATTCCCTGGTATTGTGTAAGCCGAGGATTGGACAGCCACCGGTGCCCCTGGCCTTCCAGCAAGCTGTGGACCGCATGTGGCACATATAGTTTTATTTCTTGTCCCAAAGTGAGCTTGTCTGCCTCTTGTAGGAGGGTGACAGCTGCCGCTATGGCCCGCAAGCAGGGGGGCCGTCCTGCGGTGATGTTGTCCAGCTGTTTTGAAAGATAAGCTACTGGGCGCTGCCATGGTCCAATCTCTTCTGCTAGTACCCCTAGGGCTACTTCTCCTTTCTCGTGAACGTAGAGCGAGAAGGGCTTGCCAGAGTTAGTCAGTCCCAGGGCTGGTGCGCTGATTAAGAGTTCTTTTATTCTGCCGAACGCTGCTTGTTGCTCCTCTTTCCAGTTGAACGGGGCTGTTTCTGGTCCCCTGAGCACCTGGGACAATGGTTTTGCTATTGCGGTGAACCCCGGGATCCAAATCCGGCAGAATCCTGCTGTTCCCAGGAACTCCCGGAGTTGCTTTCTATTTTCTGGGGTTGGGACCTGACAGATCATGGCTCGCCTCTCAACTCCTAGTGTCCTCTGCCCTTTGCTTATTCTGAAACCTAAATACCTGACCTCCTCCTGGCATATCTGTGCCTTTTTCCATGATACTCGATAGCCTTTGCCTGCCAGGAGTTGCAGTAGGGCCTGTGTTCCTTCCGGCATTCCTGGGAGCCTACCCCAGCCAATAGCAGGTCATCTACATACTGGAGTAGGATGAGTTTAGGGTGTTTCTCAGAAAAGGGCATGAGGTCCCTGGCTAGTGCCTCACTGAATATTGTCAGGGAGTTCTTTAATCCTTGTGGCAGACGGGTCCATGTTAACTGAGTTTTGACCCCTGTGCGGGGATCTTCCCATTCAAATGCAAAGAGAGGCTGGCTTACCTGGGCTAGGGGTACACAAAAGAAGGCGTCCTTCAAGTCCAAGCAAATAAAATGAGAAACAGTCAGCGGCAGCTGGCTTAAAAGCATATATGGGTTAGGCACGGTGGGGTGCAGGGTTTGGGTGGCTTCGTTTACAGCCCCGAGGTCCTGTACGGGGTGATATCCAGACCCATCAGATTTCTTCACGGGGAGAAATGGAATATTCCACTGTGCTTGGCATGGGACTAGAATGCCTTCGCGCAGATACTTTTCTATGACATCTGCAATACCCTGTCGCGCTTCCTTGGGAATGGGATATTGGCGGAGGCAGCACGGCTGGGCCCCAGGTTTTAATTCTACAATCACCGGGGGTCTACTTGTGGCCAACCCTGGTGGATTGCCTTCGGCCAAGACGTTGGGGAACTCGTCCATGAGAGGGTCCTGTCTGCTAGGTTTTTCTTCTACATCCTTTTCATGGATCCGATCTTCCTCCTCTTGGGGTATGACAACTGCAACCAAACTGGAGGTTCCCAGCTAGAGAGTGGCATGCCCCGTTGGGTGGAAGGCTACTAGAGCCGAAAGTTTACTCAGGAGGTCTCTCCCCAGCAGCGGATGGGGCACTTGGGTAAGTATATAAATTCATGGTGGACTTGGTGACCCCCTAATTCAATAGTCCTCACCTGGCAGAATGTCTTTGGCGCGCTGGGTTGTCCGGTGGCGCCAATTATGGGTACCTCTTGGCCCGACGGCGGGGCTACTGGGGTTGTGACTACTGAGTGCTTGGCCCTGGTGTCTACCATGAAAGTCAATGTTTGGCCCCCAACCAGGGCACGGACCATGGGCTCATGGGGGCCAAGTTTCATCGAGCCCAGTCCTTCTCATTCAGTGTCTAGCCCCGCCAGGCTGAGAATGCCTGGGGCTGGCCACAGGGCCAGTTCCTCTTTCCGTTTGTGGTTCAGGCAGTCCCGTTTCCAGTGTCCCCTTTCTTTGCAATAAGCACACTGGTCCTTTTCTACTTTGAAATGGCACTTTTGACCCCTCTTGGGTGGGTCTTTCTTGGGTGCTGCGAGAGCCGCTTCTGACACCACAGCTTTCTTTTTCTGCTTTTCTTGCGCAATGGCCTCCGCCGCTTCGTCTCTATTGTTATAGACCTTGTTGGAACTTCAATTAATTGGCTAATGTTCATACCTGCGCAGCCCTCCAGATTCTGGAGCTTTTTGCGAATGTCTGGTTCCGCTTGGGTCATGAACGCCATGTTAATCATCCACTGGCTGTCAGGGCTCTCGGGGTCGAATGGCATATATATCCCATAAGCCTCCATCAGGCGCTCTAGGAAATCTCCTAGACTCTCATCTGCCCTTTGCATCACCCTGGAGACCTTCGCCATGTTAGTGGGCCTTCTGGCACCAGCTCGGACCCCTTGTAGGATAGCCTCATGGTACCGGTCAAGGGCAGCCCTCCCCTGCTCGGTGTTATAATCCCAATCCGGCTGGGTCTCTGGGGCTGCCACCCATGCATACTGCTGCAGGTCGAGGGTGCCTGCTGGGGCATGCGTCTCTAAATACCGATGAGCCTCCTGCAAAATCTTGTGCCTCTCCTCAGTATTGAACAGAGTGAGTAGGAGTTGGCGGCAGTCATGCCATTTGTGCCGATGGATCTGCATTATGGACTCCATCAAGTCTATTAGGGCCTGGGGCTTCTCCGAATAGGAGGGTGTGTGGTGTTTCCAGTTGAGGAGGTCCGTGGTGGTGAACGGCTGGTAGTAAAAAATTACCGGCCCTGGTTGGAGTGTCCCATCTGGTGCTACCTGTGGAGGGCCCTGAGTTTCTCTTAGGGGCATCTGCAGGGGTAGGTGGTGTCTCAGGCGAGATGCTATCGGTGACTGCGTGGGTGCGTGAGGCCCCCCCTTTTCCCTCCGGTGGCTGGGGAGAGACTGATGGCGGTGGGGTATCTGGTGGTGGTGGTGCTGTAGGCGGCCCCTGTGTTCAGTAGGGTGGTGAGAAAAAGGGCCCTTCCTCCTCTGGGCAGCCCTGGTATATTGGACGTTTCAGGGTCTTTGCAATGAGAACCTGTGCTGGTGTTTTGGCGGCCAGGTGCCCACAGCACATTCGGGTGCCTTTCCTCCGCCCGGGTGCTCCCGCTTGTCTGGGGGTTGCCTTGGCACACTGTTGGAGACACCTCGGCATGTCCTGTGCTAGTTCCTGCCACCTATCTATGTAGACAAACTGGTCCAGGTGCCCTGGTTTCCCTGTGACTATCAGGTGAACTGCCCTAATGATACTCAAATTGAGGGTGCCTTCAGGGGGCCAGCCTACCCCAAATGTGGGCCATTCAGATGCACAGAAAGTCTCAAGCTAACCTGGAGTCATCAAGGGGTCCTGTCCTCAAAACCGGTCAAAATTCTGGAGCATACAATCTAAAATGCTTGATGGTCCACTTCCCATGTTTCCCTCCCCTTAGGGCACAGACAAACAAAGGGTTTCAGGGTTCTCTCACTCGCCCACCTGGCCTGTTCTCTCGCAAGAAATTAGGTAGTCTTGGCTAAGGCTGCCCGTGTAGTGATCCGGGTTATCCACCCAGCTGTTATGCCATATGACTGACCCAGGAACCACAGGTTAGAGCCCACTCATGCTCCGTAGACTGATGCCCATGGAGCCACAAACACATTCACTCTCTTTCACACACACAATTTTGTAGAGTTTATTACTTTTCCCTCCCTGAGGAAGGGAAACCTGGTCCAGATATATCTGATGCCACTAGGGCCTGAGTTCCCTCTGAGAGAGGGAAACGTGGTCCGGATTCCGAGGCCACTGAAGCCTAAGAGGGTGATCAGCCCTCTTTTTCTGGGCTCGGGTCTGGTCCCCGGGGCACTTACCAACCTGACACCTCCTGACAGTTCGTGGTCCGTCTCTCCCCTTTTTCCCAGGTCTTAGAGCGATCTGGGACATGGCACGGGAGCTCCCGTCCCAGGAAGCCCTACATTACCGGGGCATGTGCTCCTTCACCAGCGACGGGGCTCCCCTGCCGAGCCCCTGCTCGCCTTCACCGGAGGCAAAACGCCTGCTAGGCATTAGGTTGTTTCCGGTCAGGGAACCAAATGTTGCAGAAGAAAAAACTCACACACGTGGAGATGGCAGAATACAAGCCTTTATTTACGTGTGCGGGACCAGAGGAGGAAGTCTCCAAATTCTGAGCCCCGAACCTTGGCTGAGTAGGGCTTTTATTGCTCTCCAGACACCCTATCCTACATAGCAAAAGCAGGAGGCACAGAAGCTGATGCGAAAAATAACTCTAGCCTTGAGGTGTCCTTGAGGAGTCCTTATTGGAAGCTGGGTGTTCTGAAGCCAAAGCGGGAGTTAGTGTACAGAAGCCAAAAATGGGAGTTAGCTGCTACAAGATATCTCATTAAGTTAGCTTTGAACTCTACAACTCAATCAGTACTGGGAAATATTTGGCACTGAGAGCTCTGCACACCTATATTTCAACACCCTTTTGGCTGCACAGTACATGCAGCCCAGCACAGTTGTTTGGAAATAAAATCTCATACACAAATTCTATAAAATAAAATTACTTTTTGACATAGAAAAAATCACAAAATTATATAGAAAATTGTAGGAGACTGTTTTGCATGGTATGGGCCCAGCTCCCACTAGGAGATGCACAGGATCCACGTCCATGGGTAGGTTCTCCCATGGGGAATCAGGCCTGCATTGTGCCTGGGCTGCTGTAGGACTTGCTTTTTGCTAAAAACTCCCTCACCCTGAATTGAGACAGCAAGTTCTTACTGTAACTTCCCAAAATCCATGCTAAACCTTGCAAGAACCAGTATAACCATTCCAACCACTTTTCCCTTTTCATTTGCAAATATCCTTCTTCTGTGATGTGATTAGCGACATCATCTCCTTTGTTGTCTGTAACAGGTAACCACCTAAAGGGAACCTGTGCATAGTAAATGAGAGCCAAAATGTATTGTGCCGAGTAACCCAATAAACGCTGGTCATGGAAAGGGCCAAGGCTGCTTCTCCTCTTGAGAGAAAAGCCATGCTCACTCTTTTCCTCCACAGGACTCGGTAGTCTGTATGAATGTCTGATTTTATCCATAATGCTGTGGACATTGAGGGCTGGTGTCTGCATCAGAAAATGTTTGGCAAAGAAGGGTTAGGATAATGTCAGTTGTGCATCCCATATGTTGAATGGGTGTCAAAGCATTGTGGGTCTTTAACAATTCTCAGTGAAATGAATCCTTGTTTCCTAGTCACAGAACCAGGCCTTTGTATCACTATCCACTAACATGTATTCTCCTTTGTATTTATTTTTATAAATTGTTTTTTTGTGAAATGTTTTTAAAAAAGATTTTATGTAGTTATTTATACTGAGAGGGGAGTGGAGGAAGAAAGAGAGGTAGAGAAACATGGTTGCTTCTCATATACCCCCTACTAGGGTCCTGGCCTGCAACCCAGGAATGTGCCCTTATTGAGAATCAAACCGGAGACCCTTTAGTTCACAGGCCAGCACTCAGTCCACTGAGCCACACCAGCCAGGGATCTTCTTTGCATTCCATTATGCATTTTAAAATTAATGTTGAATGGAGGCCCCAAAATGTTGTACCTGAGAATTATACATCCCAACATGGTGCAAGCCCTTCATTTCACAGATGGCAATATATATTTTAGATGATATGTCTTACCTAAGGCTGTATAACTAGTTAGTAGCAGGATCTGTTTTTATTATCCCATGATTAATGAAACTGTGCTAAAGCACTACTGTGTAACACAGTCAGCCCCTCAAAATCACCTATGAAGGATGTTTTCTAATGAAAGATAAATTTACAAGGCTTTGGAGAAGATTCTGTTGTATGTTTTGTGCAACTGTCTCTTTTCAATGTTAAAAATAATAGTAATGCATGAACCTGATTACAAAAAAAATAAAACCATACAAAAAGTTTTGAAGTACATACTAATTCTTAGCCCCAAGTTAAACCACTTAAAGCTGTTTAGACTGACTCTTTTATAGGTTAATGTGTATATATCCAAATTGTGTGTGTATATTTAAAATTATACTTGTTTTGTGAAAGAAATTAGTTTAAAATTATATAATATGAAAAGGGGGACTTCAATTTACTAATACTATGGACATCAGACTACATTCGGAACCTGAAAAGATAAATTGAGATTGATTACATTCTACTTTACTTTTAATTAGATAAGATGTAACATTGAGTCTTTTGGTTATGTTTTTCGTTTGGTTTTAAAAATTATTAAGTAATGTACATTTGTTTTGCAAGATAGAAAATGCAGGTTATCAATAATAAAATAGGAACAAAATTACCCCTACAAACACAGTCCACAATATCACTTTTGGATGATTCTATCTATACATCTCTATATATTTTCGTAAGTCCATGAATACATGCAGTAAGGTATTCAAGTTAATTACTTTAAAAGCTAACACTAGGGATTTTCATTAGGAATGGAAGTGTATTTGATTAGACAAATGCCATAGTAAGCACTCAGGGTTGAAAATAACGAGGCCCAAAGCATGTGATTAAAAGGAGGCAAAGGAATAAAATAGCTAAACTATTCAGGAAGAAAAAAAGGAAGAGTAGGATGAGTCATTTAATGAGAGATAGAGGAAGAGAGGGAGGGAGGGAGGGGGAGAGAGAGAGAGAGGAACATGAATTGAAAGTTGATTAGTTGAGCAGCCTGGTAATAGGATGGCACCTATGAAGAAAAATGGCTGTAAAGGATTCGCTGAGTAGGTTATTGGAGAAATTTAAAAAACAAAGATGTCAAATAGATACCATTGCATTCTCTTGAGTCTTCAGTAGCACACCCATAAATCTTGAGTGGGAATGTAAGCTCCATATGAGTGGAGACTTCTTCCTTAACTATATTAAACTGAGGGTCTGTAACAGTATCTGTTGAATGGATAAATAAATGGTTTGGGACAACAAAGTATAGGAGACCATTCTGCATGGTGTGGGCCCAGCTCCCACTTGGAAAGGCCAGTGGAAAGTGAGGTCTGGAATACAGGACTCATGCCCACAAATAGGTTTTCCCATGGGGAATCAGACCTGCATTGTACCTAGGCCACTTTGAGGCTTGCTTTTTGCTAAAACTCCCTCCCCCTGAACTGAGCCAGCAAATGTTTACTGCAAGTCTTTAAAGTAACTTCCTAAAATCTATGCTAAACCTTTCAAGTATGAGTATAACCAGTTCAAGCACTTTTCCCTTTGCATTTGTAAATAACCTTCTTCTGTGATGTGATTAGCAGCATCCTCTACTTTGTTTTCTGTAAAAGGTAACCACCTAATGCAAACCTGTGCATAGTAAGTGAGGACCATCCTCAATGTAATGTGCCCAAAAAAGCAATAAAAGCTTGTCAAGGCAAGAGTCGGTGCATTTTTCTCTTGAGAGAGGGCCTGAGGTGCTCCAAGGCTCTCTCCTCTTGAGAGAGTGACCGTGCCATCGCTTTTCCTCCATAGGACTCTGCAGTCCATGTGAATTTGTCTTGTCTCATCCATAACACTGTGGACCCCATGAGCCAGGGTCCACGTCAATAAAGAAATAGACACTGAGTTTGGCCCAGAAGAGGTGAAACACAAGAGTTGAAAGAAGCAAGAATCAAGAATGAGCATAAAAACATAAAATGTCCAGAATTCCCAGAAATACTGGGGAAGATATTGGACTTCCCACAGGACACAAGATGATAAATCAATACATGTTCTTTAACCATTAAATATTAGAATAACTTCATCAAACAGTGAGTTTTTTATTCTTCTGCTAATACACAATTTTCCAAAAAAAAAAAAAACTTAATTACCATCATGCTGTCATGAAAATTGTAACAAGTTTGTTTAAAAAAGTTGTTCAATTACACTTGTCCCCAATTTTCCCCCATTACTCTCCCCTAACCTAAACATCCTCCACTTCCCATATTCAATCCTCTGGCCCCTGTTGTGTTTGTCCATGGATGCTTTATGTGTGTTCCTTGATATGACTCTTCCCCTCCTTTCTTCTGTTATCCCTCTCAACCTTTCCTCTGATCACAGCCAATTCTTTATTTCCATGTCTCTGTTTCTATTTTGCTCACTTGTTTGTTCTGTTGATTAGGTTCCACTTATAGATGAGATCATATGGTATTAATCTTTCACCATCTGGCTTATTTCACTTAGCATAATCCTTTCCAGTTCCATTCACACTATCTCAAAGGGTAGGAGTTCCTTCGTTCTTTCTGCTGCATAGTATTCCATTATGTAAACGTGCAACAGTTGTTTAAGCACCTCTTTTACTGAAGTGTGCTTAGGCTCTTTTGAGCACTTGGCTATTGTAAATAATACTGCTATGAACATTGGGGTATACAGGTTCCTTTCAATTGGTGTTTCAGGATTCGTAGGAATCCTAGCAGTGGAATTGCTGGGTCAAAAGGCAGTTCCCCTTTTAACTTTTTGAGGAAATTCCATACTGTTCTCCAAAGTAGCTGATCCAGTCTGCATTCCTACCAACAGTTTAATAGGGTGCCCTTTTCTCAGCAACCTCATCAGCACTCGTTTGTTGAATTGTTTTTGATAGCCATTCTGACTTGTGTGAAATGGTATCACATTGTGATTTTAATATGCATCTCCCTGATAGCTAGTGATGTTCAGCATCCTTTCCTATATTTCTGGGTCCTCTATGTGTCCTCCTTGGAGAAGTGTCTATTCAGGTACTTTGCCCATTTTTTAACTGAATTGTTTGTCTTCCTGGTATGGAGTCATGTGAGTTCATTATATATTTTGTTTTATTTTATTTTTAAAATATATTTTAATGACTATGCTATTATAGTTGTTCTGTTTTTATCTTCCCTTTATTCCTCTCTGCCTGGCTACACCCCTCCCACCAGCATTCCATTCCCCTTGGTTCATGTTCATGGATCGTACATATAAGTTCTTTGGTTTCTCCATTTCCTATACTATTCTTAACCTCTCACTGCTTATATTGTACCTACAATTTATGTTTATTATACCTTATACCTTTTCCTCCATTAATTCCAGCCCTTCTCCATTCCCAAGGATAGATAACCTTCCATGTGATCTCCGTTTCTGTGATTCTCTTCCTGTTCTATTGTTTGTTTAGTTTGTTTTTGTTTTGTTTATTTTTAAATTTCAGTTGTTGATAGTTGTGTTTGTTGTCATTTTACTATTCATATTTTTGATCATATTCTTTTTCTTATATAAGTCCCTTTAACATTTTCCTGTTGCAATGCCAAAGGACGGTGCAGCCCTGTACCAGAACCAGCAGTTCCCAGCATGGGTGGGTAACAATCAGGCCTGAGAAAGAATGCATCAAATCCTGTGAATCTAGTTAGAAAGTGGTGTAACTAACTAGACCACTTTCTTACACTAAACTCAAGAATAAATTCAAAAGGGACTAAAGACTTAAATGTTAGACCAAAAATCAAACAAATAATGGAAGATAACATAGGCAAAAAAATCTTGGACATTACTTGTAGCAATATTTTATTGGATATATTTCCACAGGCAAGGTAAACAAAAGAAAAAAATAAACAAATGGGGATATACACAAAATTAAACATCAACAAAATGAAAAGACAACCCACAGAATGGAAGACCATATTTATATGATAAGAGATTGATATCCAATATTTATAAAGAACTTACAAAACTGATCATCCCCAAATCAAACAACCCAATTAAAAAATGGACAAAGGACCTGAAGAGATACTTCTTGAAAGCGGACATGCAGATGGCCAATAAACATATGAAAATATGCTCAATGTCACTAATCATCAGAGAAATGCAAATTAAAACCAAAATGAGATACTATCTCACACCTCTCAGAACACTATCATCAGTAAAAGAACAAACAGTAAGTGATGGCAAGGGTGTGGAGAAAGGGAAAACCATTCATAAGGTTAGTGGGAATGCAAAGTGGTGCAACCACTGTGGAAAACTGCATGGAGATACCTCAAAAATTAAAAATGAATCTGCCTTTTGACCAAGCAAGCCCATTTCTGGGAATATAGCTGAAGGAACCCAAAACACTAACTTGAATATAAGAACCCCTCTGTTCATTGCAGCATTATTTACAATCACCAAGATATGGAAGTAGCCCAAGTGTCCATCAGTAGATGAATGGATAAAATAACTATGGGAAATGTACACAATGGAATACTACTCAGCTGTAAAAAAGAAGTAAGGTTTACCAATTGAGAAAGTATGGATGGACTTGGAGAACCTTATGCTAAATGAAATAAGCCAGTCAGAGAAAGACAAATACCATAGGATTTCATTCAAATGTGAAATCTAATGAACAAATTGAACTAACAAGGAACATAGAGATAGGCTCATAGATAGAGAACAGGATGACATCTGAGGTGAGGGAGCATAGAGGGTGGAGGATTGAGCCAAAGGAAAAAGGACCATGGACATGGAAAATAGCATGGTGATTGTAGGGTTGGGGGTGAGTAGAGTATTAGGAGACTGATGGTAATGGAATAAACTGCAATACTTTTTAAATAAATAAATAAATAAAATTATCCTTCTTATCCTACTTCCTACCATTGTGGGGCCTTTACTGAAAGTGTAAATACTGGATATGTGCTGACAGAGTTTATTTATTTATTTGTAAAAATATTTTATTGAGTCATTTTTAGAGAGAGAGGAAGGGAGGAAAAAGAGGGAGATGGACATCATGGTGTGGTTGCCTCTTGCACACCCATTACTGGGGACTTGGCCTGCAGCCCAGGCATGTGCTCTGAATGGGAATCCAAAAGGCAACCCTTTGATGCTCAGGCTGGCATTCAATCCACTGAGCCACAACAGCCAGGGCTGTGCTGATAGTATTTGATAGAATTTAAAACCATCATGCTTGCTGTAAAATGCACTCAGCTGATGGAAGTGTCACAGTTATTTAGTTTCTTTCCTTCCAAACCCTGTCCAGCTGATATCTGCAGGTGCAGCTGGGATTATGCTTGAATCATTCTTGACCTATTGGTTTACTAAGATGCCCCATATCCACTATTCTTGCTGTCCAGGTTGCCTTAATCTGGCTATCACTGTTGTAACTTATTTTGTGTATATAGAAACAAAACTATAGAATTTCCCTCACACCCTTATTTGCTGATTTCAGACAGCTTGGCTTCTACTTCAATTACAAATAAATCATTTGCTTTTCTCATTACATTTGGAGCTCTATCATTAATCCACACTCATTGAGAGTCTGAATGGCTACAGAGTCTTAACTAGGCTACTTTGGAGGTTGAATTTGACTGTGAGGTTGAACTAGATAATCAGTGTTGTCCTCCAGCTCCTTCTACTCATCTGAAAGATCCTAAAGTTATTCAAGCATTCTGTCAGAGATTGTCAGGGCCTTGTTGGCACTAATGAATAGCACTAATGATCACAGAGGGCAAAAACTGAAAACTTTCCCCCTAAGATTAAGCAAAAGACAAGGATGTCCACTTTCAGTACTTCGAATCAGCATAATATTGAAAGTTCTAGCCATAGTGATCAAACATGAAAAAGAAATGAAAGGCATCCAAGCTGGAAAAAAGGAAGTAAGCTGTCATTGTTTGCAGATGACATGAGAGTGTACACAGAAAACCCTATAAATTCAAAAACAAACAAACAAAAACAAAAACAAACCAAAACAACAACAAAAAACTACTTGACCTAAAAACTACTTGACCTAATAAGTGAACTTGGCAAAATAGTGGGATACAAAGTCAATAATCAGGAATTGAAGGCATTTTTATATACCAAAGATGAAATAGCAGAAACAGAAATTAGGAAAAAAGTCCCATTTGCTACAGCAACAAGAAGAATAAAGTACCTAGAAGTAAACCTAATCAAGGAGGTAAAAGGCCTGTACTCAGAAAACCACACAACGCTGAAGAAAAAAATTAAGGAAGACACAAATAATTGGAAGCATACACCGTGTTCATGGAGTGGAAGAATTAACATCATAAAATGTCCACACTATCCAAAGCAATCTATAGATTCAATGCAATCCCTATTAAAATGCTAATGACATATTTCCCAGATATAGAAAAATATTTCAAAAATTTGTATGGATCTATAAGCAACCTCGACGAGCCTCAGAAATTTTGAGAAAGAACAAGGTAGAAGAGATCACAACACCAGATATCAAACTATAGTACAAGGCAACAGTAATCAAAACAGTCTAATACTGTGATGAGAACAGACACATAAACCAGTGGAAAAGAAAAGAGAGCCCATAAATAAACCCATGTGTCTAAGGTCAATTCATATTCAACAAAGCGCACAGGAGCTAAAAATGGAGTAAAAATAACCTTTTCAAAAATGGTATTGGGAGATCTGGACAGCTACATGCAAAAAAAAAAAAAGAAGAAGAAGAAGAAGAAGAAGAAGAAGAAGAAGAAGAAGAAGAAAAGAAAGAAAGAAAGAAAGAAAGAAAGAAAGAAAGAAACTCGACCACCAACATAGACCATACACAAAAATAATCTCAAGATGGATAAATGACTTAAATATAAGTCATGAAACCATAAAAGTTCTAGAGGAGAACATAGACAGTAAAATCTCAGATATTCCACCCAGCAATATGTTCACCAATATGTCCCCCAAAGGAGGAGATATAAAGGAAAAAATAAACAAATGAGGCTACATCAAATTAAAATGATTCTGTATATTTAAAGAAAACATCAGTGAAATGAAAAGGGAACTGACTGTATGGGAAATATATATTTGCCAGTGGTATCTCAAACAAGGGTTTGATCTCCAAAACATATGAAGTTCTTACATGACTCCACTGTAAGAAGACAAAAAAAAAACAATTAAAAAATGGGTGATGAACCTGAACAGACACTTCTCCAAGGAGAACATACAGAATGCCCATAAACACAAGATAGGATGCTCAGTATCATTAGCAATAGAGAGATGCAAATTAAAACCACAATGAGGTACCACTTCACACCAGTCAGAATGGCCATAATAAACAAATCAACAAACTAGTGTTGGTGAGTTTGTGGAGAAAAGGTAACACTAGTACAATGTTGGTGGGAATGCAGACTGGTGCAGCCTCTGTGGAAAACAGTATGGAATTTCCTCAAAAAAGTAAAAATTAAACTTCTTGCCAAGGTGGAAGTACAAGTAGGTACACTTTGCCTGCTCAGACAACCAAAAGAAGAGCAACAAATTTACAAACAAAAAATAATCAGAACTGACAGAAAATTGAACTGTATGAAAGGCCAACAACGAATGATTTAAAGAAGATACATTCATTCAGACAGGTAGGAGGGGCAGAGAGACGCATCCAGGGTAGAGAGGATGTGCAACAAAGTGGCCACTAGAGGACGGGGGGAGGCAAGGCATCAGCTGACAGACCAAGTGGTCTCACATTTGTCTGCAGAAAAACTGGGGGATGGAACAACTGGGGAGTGGACAGACTGCTCAACCCAGATTCCCAGCATGGGAAACTGAAGACTTGAAACCTCTAGTTGTAAAAACGTGTGGGGATTGAGGCAGTGGTAGAAACTCCCAGCCTCACAGGAGAGTTCATTGTAGAGACACACAGGTTCCTAGACACCGATCCACACACCAAGGGATCAGCACCAAAAGGGCCCTATTCGCTTTTGGGTATCAAGGGAAGTGACTGAAAACCAGATGAGAGCTGAGCAAGTGGCATTGTTCCCTCTCTGAACCACCCCCCCCCCCACATACAGCAGCACAATGCATGGACATGGGTTACTCTGCCATAGCAAATACTAAGGCTCTGCACCTTACAATGTAAAAGCTGTGCTGATACAAAGAAATATGGCCCAAATGAAAGAACAGGTTAAAATTCCAAAAATAGAACTAAGCAATGAAGAGATAGCCAACCTACCAAATGAAGAGTTCAAAACACTGGTAATCAGGATGCTCACAAACTAGATGAGTATGGTCACAAAGTAGAGGAAAAAGTGAAGGCTATACAAAGTGAAATAAAGAAAAATATACAGGGAAACAACAATGAAGGGAAAGAAACCAGGACTCAAATCAATGTTTTCACACAGATGGAAGAAATAAACATTACTAGAAAAAAATGAAGAAACAAGAATTCAAAAAAAAAAATGAGCAAAGGCTTAGGAACCTCTGGGACTTTAAAAGTTCCAATATCCAAATTATAGGGGTTCAAGAAGGAGATGAGGAAGAACATGAAGTTGAAAACTCAGCTGGGCAAATAAAGAAGATCTTTCCCAATCTGGTGAAGAAAATAGACTTCCAGGAAGTCCACGAAGCTTAGAGAGTCCCAAAGAAGTTGGACCAAAGGAGAAACACACCTGGGCATATCATGATTACGTTTCCCAAGGTGAAAGATAAGGAGAGAATCTTAAAAGCAGCAAGAGAATAGGAGACAGTTGCCTGCAAAGGAATTCCCTGAAAACTATCAGCTAATTTCTTCTAAGAACCAGAAAGAGCTGGTGAGAAGTATTCCAAGTCATGAAAGGCAAGGACCTACATCCAATATTACTCTGTCCAGCAAAACAATCATTGATAATGAAGGGCAGATAAAGTTTTTCCCAGATAAGGTCAAGTTAAAGGAGTTCATCATCACCCAGCACTTATTATATGAAATGTTATAGGGACTTATCTAAGAAAAGGATGATAAGAAATATGAACAGGAAAATGTCAACACACTGACAACTATCAACAACTGAACCTAAATCAGAAACAAAAATAAAATAAGCAAACATCTAGAACAGGAGGAGATTCACAGAATTGAAGACCACATGGAGGGTTATCAGTGGGGTAAGGGAGGGGGAGAATGTGGGAAAAGGTACAGGAAATAAGAAACATAACTTATAGGTACAAAATAGAGAGGTTAAGAATAGTATAGGAAATGGAGAAGCCAAAGGACTTATACGTATGACCCATGGACATGAACTAAGATGTCCAAATGCTAGTGAGTGGGGGAATGCAGAGAAGAGGACAATAAAGGGAAGAAAAAAATGGTACAACTGTACTACCATAATTAATAAAATATACTTTAAAAAAACTAAAAATGGAATTGCCTTTATACCTATCAATTCCACTGCTGGAATTATACCTTTAGAATCCTGAAACACCAATCCAAAAGAACCTATGCACCCCTATGTTCATAGCAGCATTATTTATAATAGCCAAGCACTGGAAACAGCCTACGTGCCCATCAGTAAATGAATTGATCCAAAATCTATGGTACATTTACACAGTGAAATACTACACTGCAGAAAGAAGGAAGAAACTGCTACCTTCACAACAGCATGGATTAAACTGGAGGGTATTGTGCTGAGTGAGACATATCAGACAGTGAAAAACTAATACCATATGATCTCACCTATAAGTGGAACCTAATCAACAGATCAAAGAGGCATCCAAAATAGAACCAGAGATGAGGAAATAAAGAACAAACTGTCAGTGTCCAGAGGGGACAAGTGAGGGGCATAAAGGGGTAATGAAGGGGAACAGTGAAGTCATGGAACTTGTATAAAGGACCCATGGGTGGAGGATTGATTGTGGGACATGGTGGTTGGTAGGGAAGGGTACCATAATGGGGACACATGGGGAAAACTGTAATTGAACAATAAAAATACCCCCCCAAAAAAAAACCCAGCAATATACTTAGGGCATTATATGGCAATGGGAAAAATACAATAAAATATTTTTAAAGAAGAAAACAAAGTTGGGGACTCAGAAAGAGATATGAATAATAAACTTTGCATGGTTTTCGTAAAATCACAGCAATATATTTTATTTAAATAAAATATTTGCTGTGAAACACTAGAGATACTTTAGCTTCTAGAGTTTGCAAAATTTCAAGGCTCCTAACATTTGATAATTGATGATTTCTGCTTCCAGATTAGACCTTCCTAAAATAACTTGAAAACTGAATAAAACAGATGGGAAGAAACAATGACTGACTTTGTACTTGGAGCTATATATGAGAGCAATCCATGAAAGAGAGTTAAAAACTGAGGATGGTCCATCAACTCTCCAAGCCAACTGCTCAGAGAGAGAACATGGGTTCCAGTGAGAAGGAGGAACTCAGGTTAAGCCTGCAAATTTTTCACATTAATTAATGGACTTGGAAAATTCATGGTCATTTCAACATATATGGAGAGGTATTGATAAAATGTAACATCTGTGTCTCAAAAATAATCTCAGCAAACCATGCAGAACAGATTTATATCCTGAGTCTATTGAAAGGAGACTACAAGATATCTACAGCTAACAACAGTTTCAATTTTGAGAGATTTAATGCTTAACTCTTTTAATCAGGAATCAGCCAAGGATATCTGTACTCACTATTTCTGTGTTACACTGATGCTGAGATCAAAGTTATAGAAATCAATACAGATCTCTTGTTGTAATTTTAATTTTTGGGCAAAGTCAGGAAAGTATTGCAACTATTAACTCTTCCCTCACCCCCACAGATATGTTTGCAGTAACTTCAATACTCACAATGTAGAAGAAATAGTGTCTATTTCACAGCTATATGTAATGTTATAGAAAATAAGGAAACTGAATAATAACCAGCAGAATATATTCCAATATACACAAGAAAAATAAACCACCCATCCACCACACCCTATGAGTTATAACTAAACAAGCTCCTCTTATCACCAATAAAGGTAGTGTTACTGTTGTTAGGGCTGACAGCAGACATTATAAGAGTAGAGGTACTATTAAACAGGAAAAACCTTATTGAATGATTACTGACCTGGCAGGTAATTTAGAGCAGACTTTACTGTGAATTTTCTTACTTGACATAACAAACCTATAACAAAGAAATTCTCCATAATTCTACCATTTGTGACAGTATGGATGGAACTGGAGAGCATTATGCTAAGTTAAATAAGCCAGGTGGTAAAAGAAAAATACCATATGATCTCACCTATAGGTGGAACCTAATCGATAAAACAAACAAGCAAGCAAAATATAACCAGGGACATTGAAATTAAGAACAAACTGACAATAACCTGAGGGGAGGGGTGAAGGGGATAAAGGGAAGAAGAAGGTGAAGCGTAGTTAAGGAACAATTATAAAGGAATCATGGACAGAGCCAAAGTGGGGTAGTATTGGGGGTGGGAGGTGGGGGTAGGAGAGTGGTAGGGAGAAGATGAGGAGAACTGTACTTGAACAACAATAAATTTAATGAAATAAATTCTCCATAATTCTATAGCTCAGAAATTTCATGAGTTATTGAAAAAAATGTAGAAAATGTTTTTTGAAACTGCAAAGCAACAGACATGGAAATGCAATCATCAAATCACGACCACAATTTTAATGCTACTGAATATCATTTAAGTATGACAGGTCTAATTCCTACTTACAATCTGCTTACCTAACTGACAAAAGTAAGTTCTTTCAGGAAATCTTGATATGACCTAAAATTGTCATTTTACTCATAAAACAAACTGTTCTAAATAATAGTACCTCAGAAAGTACTTCAGAAAGATGCCATGGTAAAGCTCAATGACAAAGATGGAAAAACTTTCTGAAATTATGGTTTTAGAGCTCAGTTCCATGTTGGGAACTGCCCTGTCTGGTTTCAGGAGCTGTAACCCCCTCATGGCTAAGGCTGAGTGAGCAACCTTCAGACCATAAGCCACTAGGGAGACAAGGCTTATCTCCTTGACAGGGGTACCACTTCTGCTCCTTTATCTTCACCCTGCCTGGCCTCCAATGCTTGATCAGTTACCCAATGACAGGTAAGATTCCCCAAGGGGGAATGACCTACAACAGGCACTATCATGGGGAGGCCCCAAGGAAGGACTGGGGGAGCTACAGCAAAAAGGGGTGGTGGACCCTCACCCTTCAGCTATGACATAGACGGAGTCCTCATTCTGTCTGCGAGAAGTCTCCTAATCTCTTGGCTGCCTTACTTCCCCTGCCTGACTTAAGCCTGAGACAAGGCCTTAAGCCTGAAATAATACTGGTGGTGGGTACAGCCCTGTGTTGGAAAGGGCAGGTTCCCTAGAGTGATCAGGCCTAAGAAAGAATGTGTAAAATCCTGTGAGACCTGCTTTGTTTAGAATGCTCTCAATTAAATAAGGGTCCAAGCAAGAAGTTAGTTTGTTCCTCAAAGTTTTATAGCTCTTTAGCTATCTGATCCTAACTCAAAATAGGCCCTCAGAGTTCTTTGTATGCTATCTATTGTTTGATCTTTACCACCTGACAATAATTAATGAACTTTACCTGTATTCCTGTGCAAACTGAAACCCAATAAAAACCTGTCAAGGTAAAGGTCAGCGCCCTCTCTTCTTGAGACAGTGGCCAGGCTGCCCCGAGGTGCTCTCCCCTTGAGAGAGTAGCTGTGCCATCCCTTTTCCTCCACAGGACTCGGTAGTCCATGTGAATTTGTCTCATATCTCATCCATAACACTACAGACACTGTGGGCTGGTGTCTGCATCAATTCTGTGACAAATAAAGCCTTGAAAAAAAGAATTGAAGGTTGATGAGGCACAATCCAAAAATTATTTTCTATTATTTTCTATTTTATGAGTTAAAGCACTAAAGGGAAGGATTACACAGTATGTTGATCCATTTCAAACTGCTTCAGGAAATAAGAGGTATCACATATATGCTGAATGGTCTTTAAAATGAGAAGGGTCAAGATACAAGGTGGTAAAGCAAAAAGTAAATATGCCTCAATCTGTATGTTTCTTGTTCACAAGAAATAATCAGTCAGTCATGATAAAAATGGAATGAAATAGTAAAAAAGTAAAATATGTAAAACATAAACTTATTGTATCCTTTCCAGATATATATAAGAAAGCCAGCATAAGTTTTTTGAGGAGCACAAAAGCTAAGCAACCTATTATTTGATGTATCAGTGTAAATAGCAAGGTATTTTAAAACCTTTTTCTTATTAGTTGGGACTAACTTACATTGGCCCTTTGTCCATATTTGGAGTTTAATGGTCTCAACCCTGTCTGAGGTCCAGGTGGTAGCCAGGATTCTACTAGTTGAAATAGTAGCAAAATTGCCCCAGTAAGAAAAGTGCATTTCATGTCTACAAGTTTGAATTCCATCACATACATTTCCTTTTCCCATTATGTTAAGTAAAAATTACCTCAAAAAATAAACTTTTAAAAAGCAAGGGATTTAACTTCTACATGCGCAGGGATCACTTCTGCTACAAGGTGATTATAAATCTCCTCCCAGGTTGAATAATGAAATGAGTCAGAGTGAAATTACTAGCAGTAATGGTAGTAGGGTTTAGCATTAATGTTACTAGTTACATTTACATGAAGAACAAAAAGAACAAAAACTAGAAACAGGAAAAGAAAAACTAGAAGTTATTTTCCTAATCTTTATTTGCACAGCAGGCAATGGACTTGGGGCTTTTGTGTGGAGTTTCTCATTTGACCCTGAGGACAACCTGTAAAGCAACAAAGAAACGAAGCTATTATACCATATAATATAATATACCATACCCCCCAAATATAATATACCATACCCCCCAAATTACTTATGACATATTCACTTCTGTTTTACACCTATTTTTCTCTGTATATCACCAGGCTCTTCCTCCTCAGTGTTCTTCGCTGACTCCTCTCTATTGTTAGAATGTTGGATTGTACCTGGGTTCCCTCTTTAAAAGTCTTTCTCTAAACTCACTCCCAAAATGGATGCTTCCAGATTCAAGACTTTAAATAACATCTGTATGCTTTTGACAGCATATTTTATATTTGGAGCCTAAGCCTCCCTCCAGACCTCAAAAAACATAATAGTCTTCCAGGATCTCCATTTACATGTGAATAATCATCTCAAATGTAACTGATCTCCTAACACGAACAACCCAAACCCCTTTCTTAAAAGAGACTTCCCTATCTCAATTGGTGGCTATTACATTCTTCCAATTATTTAGGCCAGATGCTTTTATTTCCTTTTTAAAATACTCTTTTCTAACTATTTTGATTTTTATTGTCTAATATGGTCATTATTAACAACTAGCCACATGGGGCTACTGAGGAGATGATACGTGGCTTGACTAAATTGTCATATATTATACAAGAGTAAAGATATATACCATATTTCAAACTTAGTAGAAAAATGTAAAATACCTAATATATTTTTCATTGATTATATTTTGAAATAATAATATTTAGGATACACCAAATTAAGTTAAATATATTATTAACATTAATTCCACCTGTTTCTTTTACTCTTTAATGTGACTATTAGGGAATTTAAAATTATATATAAAGCTCACATTATGTTTCCATTGGACAATAATGATTTATACCAAACTGATTTCCAGTAAATTTTCATGTGGTTGCTTGGGCATACCTTGTTTAGTTGGAATCCTAGTCCCTGCAAAAACACTTGGCTGAGGATCCTTTTCAGAACAGGTGTAAAAATATCTAGATTAAAATAAGTGCTTGAGCTTTGGAGAAAGTAAATGGGGACTAGAACCAAAAGCAAGAGGTATTCAAAACTTGTTTGTCTGATTTTTTTTTGATAATTTGGAGAGAGTATTTACTTAGTTGGTGTCGTATATTGGAGGTGTTAAGCATTGCTATACTATTGGAATACAATCAATATGCAAATTGTATTACATGCATATACTATTCAAAATTATTCACACAATGGGAAAAGATGGTGGTGAGGTAGATGGGAGCAGAGCCGAGTTCTCCCTGTGCCCACCTGGAAAACCTAGCCAATATTCTGGGGAAAAGAATGAACAACCATGGAATCCCAGCTTATATGAAGTTTGGAGGCCAAAATTTGTAGCGGATATTGAAAAACAGATGGTGAGGAGATTGTGCTAGGATGGTAAAGTCAGTGGGATCTGTGCAGGGACCTAGGTTGCTGTGGTCCTCAGCCTGGCACTTGTCACGGGACACATGGAGGAAGGTTAGATCACCAACTCACTCTCCTATTAGAGCAGGGATGGTAGCCTGGCACCTGCTCTCGTAGGGAGCAGAAGTCGATGCTAGAAGTCACTGGGCGGAATACAGATAAACTGGGAGACACACAGAGGAGGTATATATCTTCTGGGACTGTGGATGACAGCACCAGAGAAAACTGGGGTGCCAGGAAACACCTGGAGCAAGGAGGAGTTGGGCCATGTCAGATCTTGACTTGGGTAATCTCCAGACTGGTTGGAAAGTTGGGCTGTGTGAAAAGCCATGTACTTGGTAAGAATAGTGGGCAGCTGCTTTGTAAGGAATGCTGGAGCAACAGGTGGCTAGCTCTAAGGGTGATTTGAGCTGCACGTGAACAGAGACTGAGTGGCTAATTAGAACCACATACCTAGGCCTGACACACACTGCACACCCAGAGACTGAGTGGCTGATTGGAGCTTGGCAGCTCATAGAGGACCTGAGCCAGAGGCTACACAACTATGGATATTGGGGCCCAGACCTGGTGACCATCCACACAAAACCATAGGAAGGGAGAAAAGTGAAGCCCAGTACCCTTCTTCCTGTGGCATCTAAGAAGAACAGCAGAATTCACTGAATAGGTTTAAAGTCAGCTGAAGGATCTTTTTTTTCTCTGCTCTATCCCTTTTTTTCTTTTCTCCTTCCCCCAAGTGAGACAATAAGACATGAAGTTACCAAGGGCCCAGAGACAGATCCAAAGGGGGATCTCAGGGCTAAACCCACAAAATGAAAAAATTGAGACAAACATCACTTTGCTATCCCATAGAGCTGACATTTTATTGTTTCTGTGTATTATTATTTTTACTGTTTTTTTTTTAAATTTATTTTTCACTATGGTTAGTTTTCCTAATTTTATTTCTTTATTTAATTGCATTGTTTGACTGGTTTTCCTTATTGTCTCTTTATTGTATTTTAATTTTCCTACTTTCATTTCACTTGGATTTCAATTAACACAGTAGTCTTAATCATATACTTTCTATTCTGGTTATCTAAATCATATACTTCACATCATATTATTGTTCTTCCAGTATTTATACATAATTGTTGTTCCATAGAATTGCACATACTACACAACAACCCTCCCTGATCTTAGCCCACTTCACTTTATTCCTGAACATTATTATTGTTGTGGTTAACTCTATTCTTTCTCACACTGTGCCTATATTCTATCTTTACTCTCACTATATCTCATCACCTAACCATGCACAAGAGCTCTATTTCTGGATTCAGCTCACAATCCTTGCCCCCTCTAACAAGAATCATATATCCCTTCTCCACTTGCTGCTACTTTAAATTCCATAAAATACTCTCCTGCTGTCTTAATGCATTTTGTTTATGCCCTGTCACTGATCACATAGAAGAATAGGTGGAAGCTGAGAACATCAGTATAGGAAAATGAAGAGAAAAACCACCAAAAAAGGAACCAACAAAAGGTAAAAACCCAAGTACAACAGGAGAGGCCACCCAAAGGGAAGAAGCAAACCTAGAGCTTCCAGAAACAGAGATCAAAGAGACCACACCACTCAACCCGATAGAATTCTTACCACAGAAGTTCACCCTGGAAAGAAAGCTAGCAAAGTGAAACATCACAAAGCTCAGAAACAAACAAACAAAAAAGAGTCACCTAAAATGCAGAGACAAAAAAAAAAAAAATAACATGCAATTGAAAGGAATGGAACACTCCCCAATAAAAGAGCTAAAAGAAATGGAGACAAGCAAACTGTCAGATATAGAATTCAAAATAATGGTTATAAAGATGCTCAAGGAACTCACAGACAACTAAAAAAAATTGATGAGAACTACAATACTATGCAAAAGGATATAGAAACTACCAAAAAAAGGAAGGGAAAAATGAACATTAAAATCTTGTGGGGGAAAAACATACTAGAAGGAAATACAAGGAGGGTGGGTGAAGCAAAGGATCAAATCAATGAGCTGGAAGACAAGGTAGAAAAAAAAACACCCCAAAACAGCAAGAAAGGAAAAGAGACTCACAAAGAATGAAGAGATGATAAGGGAAATGCAAGACAAGATGAAACACAAAAGTCCATATAATTGGGATACCAGAAGGAGAAGAAAAGAGAAAGGGATAGAAAAACAGTTTCAAAAAGTGATGATGGAAAACTTCCCTAATTTGATGAGAGAAAAAGTCACACAAACACAGGAAACACACAGACTACCAAACAAGAGGAGCCCAAAGAGGCCCAACTCGAGACACATCATAATTAAAAGGGCAAAATTCCAAGACAAAGAGAGAATCTTAAAGGCAGCAATGGAGAAAAAGGAAGCAACATACAAGGGATCCCCAATAAGGTTAGCAGCTGACTTCTCAAGGGAAACACTCCAAGCCAGAAAAGAATGGCAAGAAATATTCCAAGTAATGAGAACCAGAGACCTGCAGCCAAGACTACTTTACCCAGCAAGGCTTTCAATCAAGATAGAAGGCCAAATAAGGAGCTTCCCAGACAAAAGAAGTCTAAAAGAATATACCTCTACCAAACGAGTTCTGCAAGAGATGCTGAAGGGACTGCATTAAGACAAGGATGGAAAAGAGTGAGAGAGAGAGGAACACAGGTGCAACAAATGCCAATGAATAAGTACCTATCAATAATAAACTTAAATATAAATGGATTAAAGGCTCTAATCAATAGTCAGGGAAATGCTGAATGGATAAGAAATCATGACCCACACATATGGTGCCTACAAGAGACCCATCACAGAGCAAAAAACATACACAGACTGGAAGTGAAGGGCTGGAAACAAGTATTTCAAGCAAATTGACAGGAAAAATAAAGCAGAGGTAGCAATATTCATATCAGACAAAATAGATTTCACAAAAAGGCCCATAAAAAGTGACCCAGAAGGTCACCTCATAACACTCAAGGGAAGAATCCATCAAGAAGACATATACCTTGTAAATATACATGCACTGAAAATAGGAGCACACAAATACTTAAAAAAATCTTTAATCCTTTAAGAAGACTTCAAGAAAGATATTGACAGCAACAAAATTATAGTAGGGGAATTCAACACCCCATGGTCAAAAATGGATAGATCTTCCAAACAAAATATCAAAAAAGATATTGTGGTATTGAAAAATCTCCCAGACCAAATGGACTATATATATATATATATATATATATATATATATATATATATATATATATATATATATATAGAGAGAGAGAGAGAGAGAGAGAGAGAGAGAGAGGCTTTCATCCCAAAAAAGTATAGTAGACATTCTTTTCAGGTGCACTTGGAAGATTTTCAAGGACAAACCACATGATAGGACACAAAACAAGCCTCAGCAAATTGAAGTAAATTGAAATCATATCAAGACTTTTCTTTGACCACAAGGTACTGAAACTAGAAACTAACCTCAAGGAAAAAAACTAAAAAACACTCAAAATCAAGGAGATTGAATAGCATGCCATTAAACAATGAATGGGTCAAGAATGAGATCAATGAAAAAAATCAAAAAGTTTCTGGAAACAAATGAAAATGAACTCACAACAATCCAAAACTTCTGGAACACAGTGAAGGCAGTCCTGAGAAGGAAGTTCATAGTGATACAGGCCTACCTAAAAATACAGAAACCTTTCAAATAAACACCGTAACTTTATGGAACTGGAACTGGACTATCACCAACAAAGGGAGCCCATATCAAATAGAAGAAAAGCAATAATGAAGAACAGAGCGGAGTTAAATGACATAGAGAAAAAAAGTACAGTTCTAAGGATCAATGACTCCAGGAGCTGGTTCTTTGAAAAGATAAACACAATTGACAAACATTTAAGCAGGTTCATCAAGAAAAAAAGAGAGAGGCACAACCAGAAATGAAAGAGGAGAGATTACAACTGATATCACAGAAACACAAAGGATTGTAAAAAATTACGATGAACAACTATATGCCAGGAAATTTGTAAACCTAGGGAAAATGAACACATTTCTAAAAAATATAGTCTTCAAAAACTCAATGAAAAAGAAGCACATAGCCTGAACTGACCAATAACAGCTGAGGAAATTGAACCAGTAATCAAAAAGCTTCCAACACACAAAAGACCTGGATATGAAGGTTTCACAGGGGAATTCTACAAAGCATTTGAGGAAGAGCTAACTCCTATCCTGCACAGATTATTCCAAAAATTCAAAGTAGATGGAAGACTCCTGAGCTCTTTTTATGAAGCCAGCATCATCCTAATCCCCAAATCAGATAAAGGCACAACAAAGAAAGAAAACTTTAGGCCAATATCACTGATGAACATAGATGTTAAAATTCTCAACAAAATACTGGCAAACTGCATCCAACAATACATTAAAAAGATCATACACCATGACCAAGTGGGATTCATCCCAGAGATGCAAGGATGGAGCAACATTCACAAATCAATAAACCTAATAAATCACATAAACAAAAGCAAGACAAAAATGACATGATCATGTCAATAAATGCAGAAAACATATTTGATAAGATACAGCACCCAATTATGATCACACCACTCAGCAAAGTGGAAATGGAGGGAGAATTCCTCAACCTAATAAAGCCCATATATAAGATACCTTATTACACTATCATGCTCAATGGGTAAAATCTTAGAGCTTTCCCATTTAGATCAGGAAGAAGACAAGGTTGTCCACTTTTGCCACTTCTATTCAATGTAGTGTTGGAAGTCTCATGCACAGCAATCAGACAAGGAAAGGAAATAAAGGGCATCTAAATTGGAAAAGAAGAAACAAAACTGTCATTGTTTTTAGATAACATGATAGTGTACAAAGAGAATCCTATAGACTCGGCCGAAAAATTCCTCTATGGAATAAATGAATTTGTCAAAACTGTGGGATAGAGTCAATATTCACAAATCAAAGGCATTTCTGTATACCAACAATGAAACAGCAGAAATAAAAATCAGGAAAAAAAATCCTGTTTGATATAGCACAAGAAAAATAAAATACCTAGGAATAAACCTAACCGAGGAGGTAATAGACCTGTACTCAGAAAACTACACAACACTGAAGAAAGAAATCAAGGAAGACACAAACAAATGGGAACATATGCTGTGTTCATTGATTGGAAGAATTAACATCATCAACATGTCCATACTACCCAAAGCAATAGATTTAGATTCAATGCAATACCTATTAATACCAATGGCATATTTCAAGATAAAAATAAAACCATCACAAATTTGTATGGAACTGTAAATGATCCTGGACAGCCACAACAATTTTTGAAAGGAAGAACAAAATAGGGGGCTCACAATACCTGATGTCATACTGAATTACAAAGCCTCTGTAAAAAAAAAAAAAAAAAAAAAAAAAAAAAAAAAAAAAAAAAAAAAAAAAAAAAAAAAAAAAAAAAAAAAAAAAAAAAAAAAAAAAAAAAAAAAGCCTTGTGGTTGCATAAGAACAGATACATAGACCACTGTAACAGAATATAGAACCAAAAAATAAACCTTAATCTCTATGTTCAATATTTGATGAAGGGGGAAAAGCTAAAATGGAGTAAAAACAGCCTCTTCAACAAATGGTGTTGGGAGAACTGGACAGAAACATGCATAAAAATGAAACTTGAGCACCAACTTACACTATACACAAAAATAAATTCAAGGTGGGTAAAAGACTTAAATACAAGTCATGACAACATTACAATCCTAGAGGAGAACATAGTCAGTAAAATCTCAGCTATTCCACAGAACAATACTTTCACTAATATGTCCCCTAGAGCAAGAGACATAAAAGAAAGAGTAAACAAATGGAATCTCACAAAATAAAAACTTCTGCATGGTAAGTATAACAGCGTTAAAATGAAAAGAGAAACAACTATATGAGAAAACATATTTGCTAATGATACCTCAGACAAGGGTTTGAACTCCAAAAGATATAAAGAACTCACACAGCTCCACTCTAAGAAGACCAGCAACCCAATTAAAAAATGGGCAAAGGACTTGAACAGACACTTCTCCCAGGAGGACATACAGAGTGTCCAGATACTTATGAAAAGATGCTCAGTATTGCTAGCCATCAGAGCTATACAAATTAAAATCACAATTAGCTATCACTTCATAACCATCAGAATGGCCAACATGAACAAACCAAAAAACAAGCATTGGAGAGGTTGTGGAGAAAAGGGAACCCTAGGGCACTGTTGGTGGGATTGCAGAATGGTGCAACCCCTATGGAAAACTGAATGAAATTTCCTCACAAAAGTAAATATAGAACTGCCTTTAGATCCAGCAATTCTACTGCTAAGATTATATCCTACAAACCCTGAAACACCAACACAAAAGAACCCATGCACCCCGATGTTCATAGCAGCAAAATTTGCAATAGCCAAGTGCTGGAAGCAACTTAAGTGCCCATCAGCAAATGAGTGGATTAAAAAACTATGGTATGCCCTGGCTGGTGTGGATTGAGTGCCAGCCTGTGAACCAAAGGGTCACTGGTTTGATTCCCAGTCAGGGCACATGCCTGGGTTGCAGGCTGGGTCCCCAGTTGGAGGCATGTGAAAGGCAAACACACATTGATGTTTCTCTCCCTCTCTTTCTCCTTCCCCTCCCTTCTGTCTAAAAATAAATAAATAATATCGTTAAAAAAAAACTATGGCACATTTACACAATAGAATTCTATGCAGCCGGAAGAAAGAAGGAGCTCGACCCTTTGTGACAGCATGAATGGAACTGGACAGCATTATGCTAAGTGAAATAAGTCAGGTGGTGAAATACAAATACTATGTGATCTCACTTAGAATTGAAACCTCATTGACAAAATAAACAAGGAAGCAAAATATAACCAAAGAAACTGAAATTAAGAACAAATTTACAGTAACCATAGGGGAGATGTGAGGGTATAATAGGCAGAAAAGAGTGAAGGGTTCACGGGATCACCTATAAAGGACACACAGACAAAAATAGGGTGGGGAAGAAACAGGGGAGGGAGTGGGGATGGCTTGGGTGGTGGTGGGGAGGCAGAAAACCATAGTTGAAGAATACATTTCAAAAGTATTTAATTTAAAAAAATTATTCACCAAATAACTATGAAAATAGGAAGCTCTACCAGAGAACTGAAAAGAAAGATGAAAATATTCACATATGTCATCAGTCTCTTTAAAAACTGAGCAATAATGAAATAGAATATGAAGAGAAATCCTATTCATAGAAGGATTTTCATTAAATTTGCAATAATCATACTGAGAAAATATTTTAACAACAAAAAATACAAAAGTGATATTGAATCAATAGATGAGCATGTTCATTACCAGACATTAAATTTCTTATCAAGGTACTTACTTTTGATACTGGTTCAAGAATTCCAAGCTATCATTGTGAAATAGAACTGGTAGTTGCAATGATTAAGGTGAATTCTAAATTTGCGGGGGAAAAGGTACCATTAAATGCATTTGTTTTTCATATACTCAAACACAGTTAACATTGGTTAATAAGTTGTTTTTTAACATAAAACCATAAAAACCTGTTGCCCAAGTGGAAAAAAAAATGTTAGGTAGATAGATAGTAAACCAAGGCAGGGAGGAAGAGGGAGACAGGTCTCACCCATTAATTCAGCAGTCCTGTGCCTGGCCCAGTGAAATTACCAGGTGTTCTAACTCACAAGAAACACCATGCTAGTACAGGAGGAGAGGAAACCTTGAAATTCTATGTATCATTTGCACTAACTGAGAAAGAAAGCTTTTGAAACTGTATTCATCCCAAGGACTAGAAGGGGGAAGAAGAGGGGGCCCACAGTACCCAGAGAAAAAGCCCATAAAACAACTTTGCTTAGCTGTCTACCTCTAGTCACTATCTGTTTTAGGAGGTACCTAAGTTCTTACAAAAAAAGCCCATAAACAACTTTGGGTAACTGCCTCAACTTTAGTTAACTACCTCCTGTCACATATCTGTGTTACCACAAGATGAACGAATAGAGTCTGGAGCAGGAAAAGAATTTGGTCTAACAGATACCCACACACAGCTCCATGTGAGTAATCATGTTCCCCAGGGGGAGCTGACACCACCTTTACCCACCATTCAATATGTAACTCCCTCATCCCAATACTGCCAACAATGTAAGTCCTCAAGGCAAAGGACCTGATACTCTGGCCACCCTTGCTCTTGCTGCCTTTTCTTTTTGCCATCCAAGCCTATGCGTTCAACTTCATCTCAGCAAGACTGGTTCTCTTTCATGAGAACTTGCCACTATTGTATTTTGCTTCCATGCTAATAGACCTGCTGATCTGTAATTGTTTGCTGTGTTGA
>PVKU01006495.1:0-51618 GCA_004027475.1 Anoura caudifer
AAAAACAGAATAATTCTCAAAGGCGTATAAATTGATGAGGCAGCAGATTTTGTCTGGAGACACTGATTACAAGATGCCCTCAAATAAGCCTCTCACTAAAGCTGCTCAGGAACGAGCTACTACAGGATGGTGGCAGACAGTACCACAAGCACAGCGCACCTCTGTGACCCAGCTAAACAAAAACAGAGGAACATCTGCTCAATTGCTGATGGTATAGAATTGATGCTTTAGATAAAGGCATCCCTGCAAGTCTTACAGACTGATGTAGCCAAAGATCCCAAAAGAGTCGTACTGTTTTCGAATTTTTAGAAAGCCTTTAAGGTAGAAGCACTGTTTTCATATCAGCAATAAAGTATTTAGGGAAACAAATTAATACACCGCACATGCATCTGCTTTGGAAGAAACCACTGCTGCATTTTAAAGCACTCAAATGACTAACCCTGCTGCCTCAGCTACTTCTGAATTGCACCGGAGATGATATATTTGGGAGTCTTAAGTTTCACATTTAGCTACTACATATATTTAAATTCAACCCACACAATGTGCCATTTGGGAAGAGACAGCCAAGAAATACAAGGAAGTTATTTTAAAAGGTTTACCCTACAAGATCCAGCAGGTTTCAGCTCTGTCCTTCCCCCGACTCTGCTTTTTTACCGGTAAAGACCCTGACCTGAAGGTACAGACATAAGAAGATAGTTTGACTTTTTTTTAACCATCCACTCTGTTTTAAAGCTGGAAAAGATGTGTAAGTGCTGATAAAGTTTATACACACACAAGATTCCCATCTCAGTCACTAAAGTTCATACTTGCATGCACACAGAAGGGACTTCAGCAGGTTCACCCTTAGCATCTAGTCAACGTGACTCAGTCCCCTCCCACCACTTTTGGCTCTGTATTACTGCTTTCATTGTTATTGAAAAAAGACAGAAAGACATAGGGGAGTAAGAAGAAAAGCTTAAGAAAAAAATAGAAATTTCTAGCAGTTAATCACATTGTAACACCTGCAACAAATTAGATTCATTATTTTTTGTCTGGGCTCACTCTGCACACTGCTCCCCACCAAGTCCGGGAACACATTGTGGCCCATTTCCGTGCCTGTCAAAAATCTTCTCTTTGCTAACCATAGATAAATAAGGGATTAATATCAAAATATGTGAGAAACTCATACAATTCAATAGAAAAAGGAACAACAAATATGGGCAGAGGACCCAAATAGACATTTGCACAAATGGCCAACAGGTACCTGAAAAGGTGCTCAACATCACCGGTCATGAGGAAAATGCAAATCAAAACTGAAATGAGATATATTTCATACATGTTAGAATGGCTGTTATCAAAAAGACAAGAGATAATGTGTCTGCAAGAGTCTAGAGAAAGGAGAACACTTCTTTCTAGAAAAAAGAAGCACTGCTGGTGGGAATGGAAATTGGTACAGCCACTACAGAAATATGGAGGACCTTCAAAACATTACAACAATAACTAACATATTATCCAGCCATCCTTTTTCTGGGTAGAAAATCAATAAAAACAAAATCACTCTCAAAGAGATATCTGTACTCCCATATCTGCAGTACTATTCACAATAGTTAGGACATGGAAACAGCTCATGTTCACCAATGAAGAAAGAATAAAGAAAATACGGTGTATACACATGAAGAAATAATTCAGAAAAAAAGGGAAATCTTCCATTTATGACAATATGGATGGACCTACACAGTATTATATTAAGTGAACTAAGTCAGACAAAGACCAATACTATATAATCTTGCTTGTATGTGTAACCTAACAAAACCAAACCCATGGAAACAAAGAGTAGAATGATAGTTGTGAGGGACTGTGGTATGAGGGAAATAGGGAAATCTTAGTGAAAGGATACAACTTCCAGTTAGGAGATAAATAAGTTCTGGATATCTAATATGCAGAATGGTCAATATAACTAATAATACTATTATACATACTTGAAAGTTGCTAAGAGAGTAGATCTTAAATGTTTTTGCCACACAATAACAAAAATACAACCTGTAATTATGTGATGTGTTAACTAACTTTATTGTGTTAATCATTCCACAATACATACTTGTATCAAATCACCACCTTGTACTCTTAAATGTATACAATGGTATATGTTAATTATGGCTCAGTAGAGCTGGGAAAAATATATTTCCACATTGGAGCTGGGAACATTCCCTAACTCTCACCTAGTGCATTCCAAGTGTCCCAAATAGTCTCTGTTAAATAAAAGAATCGATCATTCACAGGAAGACTTAAGTGCCTGTTGGCTTAAGATACCCTCCCAACACATACCAATACTTGACTTCAATACAGTTCAGAGGCTCAAGAGACAGAATTGTGTCTCCAACAATAAAATACCACTTAAGTCCTACCCATCCAGTCATCATTTAAACATATATTAAGTGCTTTTCTCTGATCTTCTTTGAATCTCCATTTGGTTTACAAAAGTCTGAAAATTCCAAACTACAGTGATTTCACGACAGCTCAATTAAGAAAATATGCCATTCTTACATCTTATAATTCATTTTTTATAGTAGAGATTCTGTTCATTCACCTCTCTTTCCTCTTAGCCATTCGAAATAGCTGAACTTATAGTTCTGGCCAAGATGGAGGCATAGGTAGAAACGCTTTGCTTCCTCACACAACCAAAAGAAGGATACCAATCTAAAAGGAACAAACAACCGGAAGTGCCAGAAAATTAAACTGTGTGGAACTCTGACAACCAAGGAGTTAAAAGAACATTCACACAGACTGGTAGAGGGGCAGAGATCAGAGACAGTTATCCCAGAGGAGAGGGCACATGGCAAGGCAGCAGACTATGGTGGGTGAGGCAGGGCTGACTAAACAAGAAACTAAAGACTCAAAACTAGCTATAAAACACTGTGGGGCTTGTAACAGAGGGGGAAACTCCCAGTATCACAGGAGAGTTCATTGGAAAGTGGAGCTAGAGCAGAGGAAGTGAGCGGCATTGTTCCCTCTTTTACCCCTCCCCCACAGACAGCACTCCAATGCTGCAAAGAGGGTTGTCCCACCCTGGTGAATACCTAAGGCTTGGCACCTTGGAACAGAGCAGGTGCGCTGAAGCAAAGAAATACGGCCCAAAGGAAAGAACAGATCGAAACTCTAGAAAAAGAGCTAAGTGATGAGGATATAGATAACCTATCTGATGCAGAGTTCAAAACACTGGTAATCAGGACGATCACAGAACTGATTGAGCTCAGTTACAAAGTGAAGGAAGAAATAAATGCTACCAAAAGTAAAATAAACCAAAATATACAGGGAATCAACAGTGAAGCAAAGGAAACTGGGACTGAAATCAACAATTTGGAACACAAGGAAGAAATAAACATCCAACTAGAACAGAAAGAAGAAATAAGAATTCAAAAAAATGAGGAGAGGCTTAGGAACCTATGGGACAGTTTTAAGTGCTCTAACAACAGAATCATAGGGGTGCCAGGAGGAGAAGAACAAGGGCAAGAAATCGAAAACTTATTTGAAAAAATAATGAAGGAAAACTTCTCAAATTTGGCAAAGGAAATAGACTTCTAGGAAGTCCAGGAAGCCCAGAGAGTCCCAAGGAAGCTGGACCAAGGAAGATAATAATTCCTTGGTCACATAATAATTAAGTTACCCAAGCTTAAAGATAAAGAGAGAACCTTAAAAGCAGCAAGAGGAAAGGAGAGAGTTACCTACAAAGGAGTTCCCATAAGACTATCAGCTGATTTCTCAAAAGGTAACTTACAGTCAAGAAGGGGCTGGAAGGAAGTATTTGAAGTCATGAAAGGCAAAGACCTACATCCAAGATTACCATATTTTTGGACTATAAGATGCACTCCCCCCAAATTTGGGAGGAAAATGGGGGTGCATCTTATTGTCCAAATGTACCTTACCTGGCTCACTGGTGGGGGGGGAAGGCAGCAGTAGAATCAGGTCACAGTTGACAGAATCAGGGTCACTGCTGCATTTTCCTCCCAAATTTGGGGGGAGGGGTGTTGCATCTTATAGTCTGAAAAATGTGGTACTCTATCCAGCAAACCTATCATTTAGAGTGGAAGGGCAGATTAAATGCTTCCCAGGTAAGGTCAGGTTAAAGGAGTTCATCATTATCAAGCTCTTATTATGACTCAGACCCTGGCTCCTGGGGTCTGCCATTGTGGATAAGATACGAGACAAATTCACAGGGACTACCGAGTCCTGTGGAGGAAAAGGGATGGCACCGCTACTCTCTCAAGGGGAGAGCACCCTGACCCTTGCCTTGACAGGCTTTTATTGGGTTTCAATTTGCATAGGAATACAGGTAAAGTTCATTAATCATTGTCAGGCAGTAAGGATCAAACAATAGATAGCATACAAAGAACTATGAGGGCTTATTCTGAATTAGGGTCTGTTAGCTAAAGGGCTACAAAACTTTGGGAAATAAACCCATTTCCTGCTCAGGCCCTTATCATTTAATTGAGAGCATTCTTAGCAATGCAGGTTTCACAGGATTTCACATATTCTTTCTTAGGCATGATCACCTGGGGAACCCGCCCTTTCCAGCACAGGACTGAACGCCCTCTGTCATTATTTCAGGCTTAACTCAGGCAGAGTAAGCAAGGCAGCCAAGAGATTAGGAGACTTCTCTCAGACAGAATGAGGACTCAGGCTATGTCAGGATAGCTGAGGGGTTAAGGATCCATCACCCCCTTTTGCTGTAGCCCCCCAAGTCCTTCCTTGGCCCCTCCAGGTGATCGTGCCTGGCTTAGGTCATTCCCCCCTTGGGGAATCTTACCCATCATTGACTAACCGATCAAGCTTTGGGGGTCAGTTATAAATGAAGCAAAAGGAGCAGAAGCAGCACTCCTGCCAGGGAGATAAGCTTTGTCTCCTTAGTGGCTTATGGTCCAAAGGTCACTCACTCAGCCTTAGCCATAGGGAGGTTACAGCTCCTGAAACTGGGCAGGGCAGTTCCCAACATTATTATATGAAATGTTAAGGGGACTTATCTAAAAAAAAGGAAGATGATCAAAAACTATGAACAGTAAAATGACAACAAACTCATAACTATCAACAACTGAACCTAAGACACAAAAACTAAGCAAACAACTAGAACAGGAATGTTACCAGCGAAATAGAGATCACAATGCAGAGAGTGAAAGGAAGAATGGGGGGAGGGAATAAGAAGGATCATTGGTAGGCATAAAATAAACAGGGGGAGGTTAAGAATAGTATAGGAAACAGAGAAGCCAAAGAAATTACATGTATAAGCCATGGATGTCAACTAAGGCAGGGGAGGAATTCTGGAGGGCAGGGGAGTACAGAGTGGAGAGGGGATGAAGGGAAGAAAAAAATGTATAACTGTAATAGCATAATCAATAAAATATACTTAAAAATAAAAGTTAAAAAAATAGCTGAACTTAAAATTCAATCCAATTCATCCCCTAAAGCAAGGGACATACAGGAAAAAATAAACAAATGGGGCCTCATCAAAATAAAAAGCTTTTGCACAGCTAAAGAAAACATCAGCAAAATGAAAAGGGAGCCAACTGTATATGGAAATATATTTGCCAATGATATTTTGAACAAGGGTTTGATCTCCAAAATATATAAAGAACTGAGATGATTCCACTCCAGGAAGACAAACAACCCAATTAAGAAATGAACAAATGACCTGAACAGACACTTCTCCAGGGGACATACAGAGGGCCCAGAGACATATGAAAGGATGTTCAGCATCACTAGCCATCAGAGAGATGCAAATCAAAACCACAATGAGATACTACTTCACACCAGTCAGAATGGCCATCATAAATAAATCAACAAACAAGTGCTGACAAAGTTGTGGAGTAAAGCTAACCTTAGTGCACTGTTGGTTGGAATGCAGACTGGTGCAGCCACTGTGGAAAACAGCATGGAATTTCCTCAGAAAACTGAGAATGGAACTGCCTTTTGACCCAGTAATTCCACCGCTGGGATTATACCGTAAGAATCCCAAAATACCAATTCAAAAGAACCTATGCACCCCAATGTTCATAGCAGCACAATTTACAATAGTCAAGTGCTGGAAGCAACCTAAGTGCCCATCAGTAAATGAATGGATCAGAAAACTGGGGCACATTTACACAATGGAATACTACACAGCAGAAAGAAAAGGAGTTCCTCTTATTTTTTACAACAGCATGGATGGAACTGGAGAGCATTATGCTAAGTGAAATAAGCCAGACAGTGAAAGACAAATACCATATGATCTCACGTATAAGTGGAACCTAATCAACAAAACAAATAAGCAAGCAAAATATAACCAGAAACATTGAAATAAAGAATAAAATGACAGTAACCAGAAGGGAGTAGGGAAGGAAAGAATGGTGGGAAGAAGGGGAAGGGTTGTCAAGGATCATATATAAAGGACCCATGGACAAAGCCAAAGGGGGATAGGATTGAGGGTGGGAGATGGGGGTGGGTGGGGCAGGGGAAAGTGGTGGCAGAAAAATGGAGAAAATTGTACTTAAACAACAATTTAAAAAAAGAAAAAATTCAATCTAATTCGAATCATATGCATTACACAAGTGTCAAATGTATCACATATCAGAAATTTCTGTAGTTCATATCAAAATTATAAAATTGATTATATTATACTGTTCTAATAACAGATGATAAAGGAAACCTACTTGGGCTAAATTCCCTCACAAAGCATGTTTAAAATGCTTTAAGATCCTCTTTTAAACTGGAAAATTTTGTTTGACTGTTACAAATGTTAAAATATGCAATAGTTTTCCAAGAACCTCTGTAATAATTATTAAATTATAATTTCCACCATATATGAGTTTTGTTAGGCTGCATAAATAAATTTATCTTTTAGAAGCTTTCTCTGGTTTTAATTCCCAAAATTATTTTGGTAAAATGAAGGCTATTTTAAATAACCTAAGTTTAACCATGAAATGAGTATGACAATTATTTCATTTCTACAGCATTTGGAATTAGTAGTTAAATTAAACAGCCTATTTCTCATTACCCAACATAACCTTTTTCCCCTCAAAAGCATGTGAAAAGTCTGAAAGGAAAGTGAGCCTTAAGAATAAGAAATGAAAAACAAAACAGGACATTGGAATAGTAAGAGAAATTTTAAAAAATGTGAGGAGACGTCAAGAAGTTAAGAGAATTAGAAGTTCATATTTTACTGATATATCAACATATCATCTCACTTTTAATTCATTGGGTATTAAAAATATGCATCTTGTTACCTTCTTTTCAAACACATAGTTAGAAAATACAACACACATGTCTGAAGTTTCTGGGAGTACTGGGTTTTGATGGCATTTCTCTCCCACTGTTTTGGGGCCCAGCTGTGCTCTGCCACTGTGGCTGAACAGGACCAGCACAGGTAATTTGAAGGCCAGCTCTTAATTTGCCATTCACGTAGCTGGAGAAGTAATAAAATGTAACCTGTGAACAAGAATTAATATTCAAACAATGATAATAAAGAAGTTCCCAAATGTAAAAAGTTTTCAACATGCTGTGCAAGTACCTGACAAGCACGTTGGTTGTTCATTGGAAGAAAAACTCGGCTTCTTAAGTTTGAAGGAGAGTCTACTGTGGAGACCAGTGAGAGAAAGTGGGCTGTCAGAAACAAGAGTCAGCATCCAGATTCAGAGCAATCACTGGTAAGCTTAGATGATACACCAGGCAGTAACTCAGGCTTATGTTTGCATTGCATGAATATATTTTTTGCTCAAAGAATGAAACATTTAACCACATTTAACCATGTGCTTTCAACAATAGCCTGACTGATATTTTTCACTTCATTATATTCTCCATTTAAATAATTAACAGTGATTATATTCTATAGGACTATTATGGTCTGCAGTCCACAACCCAATTTATGTCACATGATATACAAAGTTATAACTCTGCAAAGATGATATCCAAAGAAAACATCACCCTAGGCCTGTCCACTAAAATAAGTAATTTGGGAAGAATTCAAAAGAGATCACCGTCTGTTGTGATTTTCTCTAGAAAGAAGTGGATCAAATAATCCCAGGTTTTTGTAGGATTATGGAAAACAATACTAAGCCCTGACACTGTGCTGTGTGCTGCAGTACAGGCTGGGCCAGCTACTGTCTGCAAGCCTACAACAGAAACGAAGAACATTCTCTGGGCTTTCATATATTTCTTCCAACACTTGACAAGGTTATAGTGTACAATCTGAGAACCAGTAGTTTTTACTACTCTATTTGGTGCACCGCTACCTATCAAAAGGAATGAAAAATGATGCTGCTGATGATTTTGATGATATATCTACCCAAGTTACCTTAAAGTTGGGTTGGAAATCACATTTAATCATTTCATAGAAAGAATTAATAATAAAATTATGGAACCTTAAAAACCTCTTTTGGCCTACACCTATTCTGAAATTGTATCCTAATTAAACAGAAAACAATGACATTAATGATTACTTAAAGATACAACCAGATGCCTAATTGAAATCCCAGCAATAACTGAAAATTGTTCTGAGACTGTACTCCCTGGAATTGTTACATAAACACAGTCTAGATGAAGAGCTGGTATCATGGTGACACAAGTGGACTATTATTAGTTTGCTTTTCATATTCAGCAGGTAAAGCAAATATTAAGCAAGTGAATAATTAATTAAGCATAGAGACATACAGATGTATTGTTTTAGATTTAAATAATACTATTAGCAATACAAATGGTAATAGTACACAACAGGTCCTAAATTATTGTTTATAAACAATAAGCTACTAAAAAGCAATTATGAATATATAGAAAAAATTACTTTTATTTGTCAAGAAAATTACTTAAATTAATCGTGTTTACTTTCAAAAGTTTGCTCAAAAATTCAATTTGCCACATTATCTTAGTAAATAATACAGTAGCGTTTGCAATAAAATAATAAATTCTTTAAGTAAGTAGAATGTTTTATAAACTATAACATTTGTTATGTGTTATAACACAATAAATTAATCTGTATTTTGTCAGAAATTAAATAAAGGTTAATCTTTAGGTTATTACACAAAATAACGATTTTTAAGAGTTTTTTTTTTTAAGATCTTATTTGTTTATTTTTAGAGAGAGGGGAAGGGAAAGAGAAAGAGGGAGAGAAACATCAATGTGTGGTTGCCTCTCACAAACCCTGCACTGTGGACCTGATCTGTAACCCAGGTATGTACCCTGAGTGGGAATCAAATTGGCGACCTTTTGGTTCGCAAGCTGGCATTCAATCCACTGAGCTACACCAGCCAGGGCAGTAATGTTTTGAATTTAGAAAGAGTTTGAAATTCTTTAACATTTGCCAGTAATAAGCTTTATTTTCATGGGCAAAATATGTATTTAAAGTACACCCAATAGCAATATCTGTTTTCTAACTTTAATTCCAACTCAGTGATAAAAACAGGCATATTTTAAAATATACTCTTAATTTTACCTTACTCTCTATAGTATGAATATAGAATTTCTTTCATCACAGATGGAGATATTTCTTAGTGAAAAATACCATCTTATATAAAGTTCTCTTGCTTTCCATAAGACTTCAGTCATTATGTCTAAGAGTGTAAATGAAAGAAGCAGAATGTGAGTTTTTCCCCCTTGCCCATTCCCTCATCTCACACCCCCTCCTGCTACTGGCTCTAAATATCACAAAGGGATTTGTGAAGCTGATAACAAAAAATATATCCAGTATTGTATCTACATGCCCCCTCTTACTCCTTGAAGGAGACTAGTAATATCATATCACACACATATCATCATCATCATATGTCTCCTATTAACATCTAATATATTTGTTTATAGATTCATAAATTCCTATTTTAAGCTTACCTCCATAAAAGTAACTTAAATATACTTAAAATTCACCTGTAATTAAAAATGTTTAAAATATACATTTAAAATATACTTAAAATTCACCTGTAATTAAAAATAGAAATGGCAACTTCTGGCCAAGATGGATGTGTAGGTGGACACACTGTGCTTCCTCGCACAACCAAGATTAAAGACAATGAAGATTTAGAAACAAGAAAACAACCAGAACTGATAGAAAATTGAATTGTATGGAAGTCCAACAATGATTCATCCAGACCGGTAGGAGGGGTGGAGTCCATGGTCCATGAAGAGAGATTGCAGCAGGAGAAAGAGGTGGCTGGCGGTCCCGGGCATGCAGGCAGCAGCTCGCAGAGCCTGGTACACAGGCAGCGGCTAGTGGACACCAGTGCGCAAGGTGGCTGGCTGACTGTGGACACATATTCACATGCAGATAAACCAAGTGAAAACAGGGAAACAGACCACACAACCCAGAGCCCCAGCACCAGGAAATAAAACCTAAAAGCACTGATTGAAAACCCTTGTGGGGGTTGAGGTACTGGGAGAGACTCCCAGCATCACAGGAGAGTTTGTTAGAGAGACCCACAGGGTCTAGAGCATACACAGGCCCATCTACCCAGGAGGTAGCACCAGAAGGGCCCAATTTGCTTGTGGGAAATGGCTGAAGGGACTGAAATATGAGAGAGAGGGGAGCAAGTGCCACTGTTCCCTCTCTGATCCTGCCCCCACATACAATATCACAACCCAGAGACTGGGCTGCACTGCCTTGGTGAACACCTAAGGCTCCGCCCCGCATATGTAATAGGTGTGAACAAAACAAAATAAATAAATATATATATATATATATATATATATATATATATCAAGCAGAAGAACAGATCAAAGCCCCAAAGCCAATACTTCTAAACAACCAAGAGATAGCCAACCTGTCAGATGCACAGTTCAAAGCACTGGTAATCAGGATGCTCACAGAATTGGTTGACTTTGGTTGCAAATTAGATGAACCAATGAAGGCTACACTAATTGGAATGAAGGAAAATGCACAGGGAACCAATAGTGATAGGAAGAAAACTGGAACTCAAATCAATGGAGTGGACCAGAAGGAACAAAGAAACAACCAAACACAAAAGAATGAAGATAACAAGAATTCAAAAAAATGAGGAGAGGCTTAGGAACCTCCAGGACATCTTTAAATGTCCCAACATCCGAATTATAGGGGTACCAGAGGGGAAGAGGAAGATCAACAAGTGGAAAACTTATTTGAACAAATAATAAAGGAGAACTTCCCCAATCTGGCAAAGGAAATAGACTTCCAGGAAGTCCAGCAAGCTCAGAGAGTCCCAAAGAAGTTGGACCCAAGGAGGAACACACCAAGGTACATCATAATTACATTAGCCAAGATTAAAATGAAGGAGAGAATTCTAGAAGCAGCTAGAGATAAGGGAACAGTCACTTAAAAAGGAATTTCCATCAGACTGTCAGCTGATTTCTCAAAAGAGACCTTACAGGCAAGAAGGGGCTGGAAAGAAGTATTCCAAGTCATGAAAGTCAAGGACCTACATCCAAGATTGCTCTATCCAGCAAAGCTTTCATTTAGAATGGAAGGGAAGATAAAGTGCTTCTCAGATAAGGTCAAGTTAAAGGAGTTCATCCTCACCAAGCCCTTATTATATGAAATGTTAAAGGGACTTATCTAAGAAAAAGAAGATAAAAAATATGAACAGTAAAAAGTCAGCAAACTCACAGTTATTAACAACCACACCTAAAACAAAAGCAAACTAAGCAAACAAGTAGAAACGGAACAGAAACACAGAAATGGAGATCACATGGAGGGTTAGGAACAGGGGAGTGGGAGGAGGAGAGGGGGGGAAGGTACGGAGAATAAGTAGCATAGATGGTAGGTAGAAAATAGGGGGAGGGCAAGAATAATATGGGAAATGTAAAAGCTAAAGAACTTATGACACATGGACATGAACTAAAGGGGGGAATATGGGTGGGAGGGGTGTGCAGGGTGGAGGGGCATGAAGGAGGGGAAATGGGACAACCATAATAGCATAATCAATAAACTAAAATAAAATTAAAAAAATTAATTTAAAAATAGAAATTGCTTTTGACCCAGCGATTCCACTTCAGGGGATACATCCTAAGCACCCCAAGATACTAATCAGAAAAAATATGTGCATGCCTATGTTCATAGCAGCATTATTTACAATAGCTAAGATCTGGAAGTAGCCCAACTGTCCATCAGTAGATGAGTGGATAAAAAAGCTATGGCACATTTACACAGTGGAATTCTACACAGCTATAAGAAAGAAGGAATTGTTACCCTTTGCCACACCATGGATGGACCTGGAGACTATTAGGCTAAGCAAAATAAGCCAGTCAGAGAAAAACAAATACCATGTGATCTCACTCATATGTAGAATCAAATGAACAAAATAAACTGACAAGCAAAATAAAATCAGAGGCATGAAAACATGAAACAGACTGACAGATCTCAGAGGGGAGGAGGAGAGGAGGGACTGGAAGAGATTAGCCAAAGAATATACATGTATATATGCACAGCCCATGGACACAGACAACAATGTACTGAAGGCCAGAGTAGAAATCAGAGGCTTGGTGGAGGGGGGAAATAGGGATGGGAATGGGAGACATCTATAATAGTGTCAACAACAAAAAATATTAAAAATTAAATGATAAAATAAAGTAAGCCTGTGATCAAGTGTTAATTATTAAAATTAACACTTTATTAAATTATTAAAATTTATTTATAATTGTAAATATTTATGTTAAAGGACTTTCAAAATATTTTTTTCAGTTTCTAGGTAGGTGTTGGAGTAAAATCCAAACATAACCAAGATCTGATAACCAAGAAAAAGAAAATTATAAAACATATAAGCAACAAAACCATGAATCAAGTTTTGAGGCTACATCCTGTAACTTTGACAGTGAATCCTACCACTGTGATCCTCAGGAAAAAGAAGTTGAATTTTCTGTGTCACTTTCTTCAACTATAATAAGGAGCCTTGTATGTCCTCCATTCCCCACGTTCTAGGTGATCAATGGGAATGACTGTGGTCAAGAGAAACAAGCCGTATTGCCTGCCACAGAGTAACAGACTGACTCAAAGGAGCTCAAAAAACTGAGTATTTTAGTAGTGAAATAAGATCATTCTTAAAAATGTTTCCCAAAATATCAGGGTGCAGGAATGGATCACCATGACAAGGTCTAAGAACTGAAGCAAAGTTTAAAATGTCAAAAATTTTGGACAGCGATAAGTGTGTTTATCTATGACAGAAATATGCCTCAGTTCAGATAACAGACAGGAAATAATAGTCTTAGATACAAACTCCTTTATAATACCAAATTATTAATTTGGAATTATAATACCAAATTATTAATGTGGTATTATAATTATAATACCAAAAATTAATCATCATAATTGGTTATTATGATCACTAAAATCAAAACTATAATTCAGTGTTGACGAGCACACAATATATACAGGTGTAATTTATGGCAGTAACAGCGTAAGTGGGGAGAAGGGAGCTAGGTAGGACAAATGTTTCCGTGTGCTATTGCCATTGAATTGGTATTAATTCAACCCAGATTGTGTTAATCCTCAGGTTAGTCACCAAAAAATAGTTAAAAAATATACAGTGAAAAAAATGATTTACTATGACACACTAGAAAATATCTATGTAGCACAAAAGAAAACAAGAAAAGATATAAGACAGACAGAAAACAAATAGTAGATGGCAGGTGTAAATCCTATCTGATCCATGATTTTGTTTTATGTAAATGATAGTCTCCAATCAAAAGTTCAAGGCTGGTGTATTGTATAAAAATGTAAACAACTCATAAAATATGTTTCTTGTAGAAATCTTGTAGAAAATAGAAACATAAAAAATAATATACAAACAATAACAGAAAAGAGAGCTAGAAATCCAGAAAAAACATTTTAACACAAAAAATGTTTTAAAGACAAATAAGGACACAAAAAGAGTCTGGTAGTTACTACAAGTGGTAGTTACATAATAGTCATGGAGATATAAAGTACAGTGTAGAGAATACAGTCAATAATATTGTAATAACTATGTATGGTATCAGATGGGTACGAGATTTATTGGGAGTGATTACTTTGTAAGTTATATAAATATCTAATCACTATGTACACCTGAAACTAATATAATATTGTATGTCTACTGTGATTATTATAAATTATATTTTAAAAAAGAAGAGATAGCCCTGTCTGGTGTGGCTCAGTGGATTGAGTGCCAGCCTGCGAACCAAAAGGTTACCGGTTCAATTCTCCATCAGGACACATATCTGGGTTGCAGGCCAGGTCCACAGTGAGGGGCACAAGAGAGGCAACCACACATTGATGTTTCTCTCCCTCTTTCTCCCTCCCTTCCACTCTCTCTAAAAATAAATACATAAAATATTTTTTAAAATAAGAGACAACATGATTAAGCTGTAACAAAAAATAATAATAAAGAAAATGAAAAAAAGCTTTTTCAGTACTAAAAAAGCTTTTAACAAAAAGATTCTCAGTCAAAGAAGGGTAACTAGGCAATTCTACAAAACATTTAAAGAAGATTTAACACCAACTCTTCACAAACTTTTTCACAAATTAAGAGAGGACACTTCCTAACATTCTGTGGAGTCACTATTACCTTGATTACAAAACCAAACACATCACTAGAAAAGTAAGCTACAAATCAATATTTGTGATAAATAGAAATGTAAAAACACTACACAAAATACTAGAAAACTTCATTGAGTGAGATATAAAAAGTATTAGTCACCATGACCAAGTAGAATTTATACTGAGAATCCAAAGTTGGTTCAACATATAAAACCAATCACTATAAATCAATCAAGTAAAGGCCAAAAATCACATGATCAACTAAATAGCTGCAAAAAACATATTTGACAAAGTCTAACACTCTCTCATGGTAAAAATGCTCAAAATAATAGTCACAGAAGGGAATATGCTCACCTGATAAATGGCATCTACCAAAAGCCTTCAGTTATCATAATATAAAAGATTGAAAAAGTTTCTCCTGATAGGATAAGATATCTGCTACTGCTGCTTCTATTCAACATTGACTAGAGTTTCTAGGCTGGCAACTAGACAAGGAAATTAAATAATCAGCACCCAGAATGGATATAAAAAGCAAAACTATCTCTATTTGCAAATGACCTGTTGGTGCATACATAAGGTCCTGAGGAACCATGCGATTGCATTGGGGCCACTTGAACTGTCCAGGATAAACTTCCTATTTAAGTTTATCTTGTTAATAATATTAAATAGATCTACAAAGTTCTTTCACAGAAGTACCTAAATTAGTGTTTGATTGAATAACCTAGGAATGGGAATCTTGTGCGGAGGGGCGGGGAGCAGGGGCGGGAGGAGTTGCATCTTTAGAATTCTCCTTGCCACAATTAGGTAGCCACTAATTTGGTTCTTTTGTTCCATTTGCTGTGTTTTAAGGGATTGACCAAAGTCTATAAAGCCTAAAGTAGTTGAGTCCTTGTAATTTATTTCTTGACTAATTCAGTTGCAGGGCACATTGAATCTATGTGACTACAAATTATAGTTGCCAGACTTAGTTTGCAGAGAACAGAAATCTGCTCCGTCACTTTAATCGGTAAAATTCAGTCTGTTTTTATTTGGTTATTTGCATTGTATTTATTTCAACATACTAATATTTGATTTTGTGTATTTCTGCTGAATTTGAATTATTTCACTTGTGGTGGAGTTAATTTGAAAACTATATACCCATATAAGTTTAACAAATAAATAAGCCATCTGCCTGTAAAGATAAAATTCCTGCCAAAAGGAAAGCAAATTATACATAGGAAAATATTTCCCCAGAGAAATTGTAGAATATATTTTAGCTCTAATCAAATAAATAATATTTACTATTTAGTCTAAGGTATTTGACAACTTGACTACGTATATAGAGAAATTTCATTGATGTCATATCAGTTAATTCAAATAATCATCTAAGTTGCCAATTCTTATTCCCTGACTGATGTATTACACTGAATTTGAAATAAAAGGGAGAATAAATATACTATATTATACAATAAACTTAGACATAAAGTTTGTTGGGGAATTATGAAAAACTTGTAACTTATCCACTCAAAATGCACATTCACACAGGCACATATCAAGGACCTTGATATTATTAGCTTGACAATAAAAAAACTTGTGGAAGAAAGTAAAGCTCTGTGCAAAATACTACTTGAAGCAGACTGAATCATTAAGTACCAAATATGTATGCCCTTGAAACTCTTCATGCAACTCCTCAGCCACTGCCACATCCATCAGTGTCTCTCATTTCTGCTGCCTGGTCAGACAACAGCAGAATTAGAATTGTTAACTGTGAGGGAGTTTGGGTAGAGGAGGGAAAAGAGAAAAGGACATGGTACCGATGAATTGCCTTTCGGTGACATATTTTTGATATTCCCAAACACACTTTTGACCTAATCTTCATCTGCAGAGACAGGATCCTCTAATTGTAGCAGATGGATGTGTTGTTGCCTGAGCACACCACATGTCTCTCCACGGTTCTATGTCATCCTTTCGGTTTGAACTATCTTTTCTCTTACTTCACTGTGCATTAAAATACCATCCAGGTTTCTTGTCCTTTCTCAAAGGCCCTACTCCTCAGCATCAGAATTTCCTTGTAGACATGGGGTAATTTATTCAGACTAACATGATAGCACTTTTTCAATTTCTCCTTGTGTTGTAATTAATTGTGTTATTCTCAGAACTGCTTTCCAAAGACATCACAACACCGTGATATGCAACAAGTATTCAAATAGTTTTTATAGTATTCCCAGAATTTATCATGATGACTTACACACTCTGAAGTTAATAAAAGTATTTGAAGTAAAACGAATAATTCTCACCAGTACATATACATATGTGTACATAACATATAAAATTATTTTTCTTTAATTATATTTTTACTTTTAATATAGTGTAACTATAACATTCAAAACAGGACAAGTAATACACTGTAATTCTACTTCAAGAACACAAATATTATATGCATATTTATTGTAAAAACCAACTTTAACTAGTATAAAAAATGTCCGAAATGAAAAATACAGATGAATTTTTAAAATAACAGTGATAATAGAGCTGATTCTTATATAGAATCAGAGTATACATCAAGATAGGTTTCACTTATGTTTGCTAAAAAAGTGAACATTGACCACCAAAATTAAGATTATAACCTATCTGTTAGTTCTCTGAGGCAGAATTTATTCTTTCCTCAGAACAGGAAAGAATAAATCACCAAAACTGCATATAGTCAGATGCAAAAATATTCAATGTTTATTAAACAGACTGGGGGACAGCAAACCACTGCCTGCAGACAAAACGCACACGCCACCTCTGCTCAGTGTTAAATGCCTTGTACAACAGTGTATATATACTGTACTATATGTACTGTATGAGTTCATTTGTATGAATTCTATAACAGGCCAAACTAATCTATGGGTGTTGGCAGTAATAAAAATAGTGATTATCCTGAGAGTGAAGGGTAAGAGCAAGGATCGCCTGGGAGGATACATGAGGGAATTTTCAGGCATGGCAGTAATGTTTCAAGTTATGTTAGGGATTGGTTGCATAGGTAAATGCATTTGTCAAAATTTATCAAATAAAACACTTAATATTGTTGTTTTGATATAATTTCAGTTTTACCTCAATAGAAAAAAACTCTAATAAATATTGTGCTCTAGTGAGGGAGCAAACTTTCCTTAAAGGGCCAAATCATCTAGACTTTATTAACCACATGGTCTCTGTCACAACCACTCAGCTCCAAGGCTATAGCGTGAAAGCAGCTACAGAAAATTTGTGAATGAACAGGGGTGGCTGTGATCCAATAAAACTTTATTTACAGAAACCATAAAATGACTCAAGGTTATGCTTTGTTGACTCCTGCATCTATTTAATGATGCCATGCTAACGTATTTGAAGTAAAGTGATTCCTGCAACTTTCTTTGAATGCATTGCAAATGTGGTGGACTGACCAGGGGAGAAAGGGTTTGGGCAGGCAGATAAATAAATATTTCATAAAACAAATACAGGGATTTGAATTGTATAACTTAAGTGGTAAGTGTGGCTATTCACAGTAAATTTCAAAATTTTTTTATGCTTAAGAAGTTTTATAATAAACGGTTAAGGGGAACTAAATAAATAAAAAATAAGTAGGTACATATACCCTGCTTATAGCTTACTAAGGAAAATACAGTTAATATGGCCATAAGTCAACACAGTGTAGATGAGTTGAAAGCTGTTGTTTGTTGCTCAACAATCTCATGTGACCAAAAACATGCCCAGCAATGGGTCACCGCAACTGTGGCTGTGGAGAATAGCAAAGGGCCTCGAGTCCTAGGGGAAGACCATCACATCTTTCTAGAACAAAAGAAAAAGGTTTGATCTATTTAATAGTGTGTGGATTTCATAATATGGATTTCAGCTCCAATTTAACACTTGACCAAAATAACAAAAGTTCTAATATTTCCATCTAGGCCTGATATTAGATACTCATAAATGAAACAATCTTTTAAAAATCAGTACTAAATTTTAACTACTCTGCTGGAGCTCTAGCAGACTTCAAATATTAACACAGGGATGTTCTTAATGTTCTAATAGATTTTCAAATTAGCTCTGGAAACTTCTCAAAGCATTGATTATATGATGAAAACTATTATTTTGGAGCATTGGAAAATTATTTCAAGAATAACTTAATAAAAAAATTGTTAATATTCATGAAATAAGAATTTTCAAATGAAGACAAAATTCCAACAAGACTATTTTTCCATAAACATTTCAAATAGCTAATGTATAAAGGCAGAAATTTACTTACTTAAGATTGTCTCTAGGGAAATACTCATTTTAACATTTAATTATAATTGCAAGAGATACATCTATTATTAATATCACCAGCCTTCAATAATTATGCCAGGCAATATTTTCTCCCTTCACCCTGAGGCTTATATTATTATTATTTGTATTTTACAGATGAGGAAACTGAGATCAGCAGGTTCAAACCCATTTAGTCTGAGTCCAGAGATCTTAAATCAAACCAAAAGATATGGCTAAAATGGTGTCTGCCTACATATCTAACACCTCAGTTTTGAAGTGAGTTGCCTCCATTTTACCCCTTGACTAGCCTTTCAAAAAAATTAGCATGGCAAAATGAGAAAAGGAAGAAAGGAAAGCAAACAGGAAGAAAAGAAGGGAAGAACCCTGAAACACCAATTCAAAAGAACCTATGCACCCCAATGTTCATAGCAGCACAATTTACAATAGCCAAGTATTGGAAGCAACCTAAGTGCCCATCATTAAATGAATGGATAAAAAAATCGATGATACATTTACACAATGGAATTCTATGCAGCAGAAAGAAAGAAGGAGCTCCTACCTTTTGTGACAACATGGATGGATCTGGAGAGCATTATGCTAAGTGAAATAAGCCAGGTGGTGAAAGACAAATACCATATGATCTCACCTTTAAGTGGAACCTAATCAACAAAACAAACAAGCAAGAAAATATAACCAGAAACGTTGAAATTAAGAACAATCTGACAGTAACCAGAAGGGAGGTAGGGGTGAATAATGGAGGAAAAGGGAGGAGGGTTTTCAGAACAACTATAAAGGACACATGGACAAAACCAAGGGGGATGGAAACAGAGGAGGGAGTTGGGGATGGCTGGGGTTGGGGGCAGTGGTGGGGTGTAAATGCAGACAATTGTACTTGAATAACAACAAAATAACTAAAAAAAAAAAAAGAAGGGAAGGTTCTGATGTTGTTTAACTCCAAGATGAGGAAAAAATAAGAATAGGATAGAATAATAGTGACATGCCACAAAAGGAGAAAACATTAGGTATTACGCCCATGAGGAAGACCAGGTTAAGTAAATGTATGCTGTGGAAAATCACCTAACTGAAAGGCACAAACAGTGGAGAGGTTCTAAATGAGAGACATATGGGATGCAACAATTCATAGGCAACGCAATGGCTAAAAGTTGAGAACTAAATTCAATATAACCATCTAACATAACTGAATCCATAATAAGGTTTATGTATTGCAGTGAGCCATTGGTCCTGTTTGTGAAGCTCATCCATTTTTTGTGATACAGCTGGTTTATTCCTGACAATTGTTAAAAATTATTTTTAGAAAAGTCTTTTCAAAAGTCTGTCCGGAAAAAGTCCAGCCATTATGAATATAACAAGAATGGTTTATGTGACATCAGTGTAACTTGGCAGCCAAGGAGAGTGGACTAGGATGCACATGTGTGAACAATGATGACTACAATGTACTAGAAGTGGGGGTGGTAGACCCAGTTGAGTGAGCACATATACTGTGTGGCTGTCACATTCAAAATGACAGACAGTAGAGCAACGAATCTGCATCAAATTTTGCATTGAGCTTGCACATTCCTCCACAGAAACTATTCAGATAATTCAAAAGGCCACAGCTGTGGGCAACTTGTGATTGGCAGCTTCATCACAAAATGGGACTGCTCATGCATCGCACCTCATGCAGTTTTTGGCAAAACATCAAATCATCCAGGTGACTTAGCTCCCTGCAGCCCAGATTTAGTGCCCTGTGACTTCTGGCTTTTCCCAAAACTGAAATCACCATTGAAAGGGAAGAGATTTCAGACCAGCAATGAGATTCAGAAAAATACATCAGGGCAGCTGATAGTGATTGGGAGAACTGTGTGAGGTGACAAGATGCCTACTTTGAAGGGGACTGAGGCATAATTGTGTTATGTACAATGTTTCTTATATCTCTTTCAATAAATGTCTCCATTTTTCATATTACATGGCTGGACAGACCTTGTACATGTGTTTTTATTTTTACTAAATGTATTAGGATGACATTGGTTAATAAAACTACATAGATTTCAAGTGCACAATTCCATGATTAACCATTTGTATATTGTATTATGTGCCCACCGTGCAGAGTCAGACCTCCTTTCATCACCATACACTTGACCCCTTCTACCCTTCACTAACCACCACCTCCTTTCTTTCTGATAATCATTATACTTTGTGTCTATGAGCTTTTGTTTGTCTTGCTTGTTCATTTGTAGCTGTCACTTTTATATCCCACATCTGAGTGAAATCATACTGTTCTTGACTTTTTCTGTCATATTTTGTTTAGCATAATATTCTCAAAACCATCCATGTTGTCATAGATTGGCAGTATTTTATTTTTCAAAAAGTATTTCTGACACCAAAGCCAAGCAAAATAACAAACTCCATTTTACTTATATAGAAGTTAAAGCTAAGAACACCAAAATTATTCAGAAATGTACCAAATATTAACTCTTTTGAATGTCAGATATTTTACAACATTTTACCAACAATATCTCATTTAGCTCTTAAATCAACTATTCTATGAACTAAACATCACTATTCCTCCTTGTAAAGTTGAGAAAACCAAGGCTTAAAAATGTAAACTGTTCAAGATCGTATAGCTAGCAAGTGATGGAACCAGGATTCTAATCTGTATTTACAAATACAGATTAGACATCTAATGCTTGAACATTAGCTTGCTTTAAATGATCTCTAAGGATGTGCTTATATTTAACATTTAATTGTACTTATTTGAGAGGAGCATCAATTTTATAAAAAATTACCAGTCTTTAATTAGTCATGCCAGGCAATATATGACTTGTTTTCATATCACATTTAAGCCCATCAGAGGAGGGCAAGCATGGAGTAAATTTTTGTTCACTAAAATATCTTAATTACCTGGTACAAAATGGTGAATGGTGAATGGTGAATGAATGAAGTTTATTAGTTAACAAATAAAGAAATTAATAAATATCTGGCTCCATCACTACTTCAAAGGCTAGTCAGCAGCCCATCAGAACTGTCTAGTCAGCCTGAAGAAACAAATGTTACTGGTCAGGGCTGAAGTCAGGCTAGTCAAATGCACAAAATAAATTGATGAATTAATCTATGTAGCATCATGTTTAAATTTCACAATTTTCATAAAGAGTCAAAATATATAGAAAATCCCAATTATTGTCTACATAGACCTTTGGGATTCCAGGAACCCAATTATAAGAGTTCAATGTGATGCTTTAGAATAATAAATATCTTGAAATGGCTAAATAAAGAAAATTAAACATTATAATTATCAATAGATAAATACAAGCCAAGAATCTATTCCTATAATCAAACACTTGACCAAAAAAGAAAAAAACAAAAAGAGAAAAAAGTTCAAAGCATTTACCAGATGTATTGTCACTGTGATCATGAAAAGGGAGGTGATAGACCAGGCACCCCATTTCTCCTGGTACAACCAAGTTGCATGCTCTGACCTTGCATCATTTTACAGAGCCCATCCTCAAAATCACACCTTTTGTAGTTTGAGCCTAATGTGAGAAAAAAAGAAATTAGCTTAGCAACAAATGACAAATGTAAATTAATATGAGTATTATTTTTCACATTTAAGTTTAATTTATTAATGCAGAACCTTTTTTGAAAATGAATTCTAATAAATCACCATGCACAAAAACCAAGGTAGTCAGATAGAAAGAATCTCACACAAGATCAGAAGCCTGAGGACCTGACCCTGGTTTTGTCTCTTATTAATTGAATGCCTTAGCTAAACCACTTAATGAAAGCATGTCCTTTTCTTCACATTTAAGATTAAAATAATGACATACTACTCTGTCTCCCTAAAATGATTGCTGTGAGGACCTAATGATATAATGTACATAAAAATACTTCACAACTCACAGGCACCATAAAATATGAGGAATTATTATTAAGGTTCCATCTTCAACACAACCTCAATATTCCTGCCACCTGAATTTCAGGTTTGGACAGACTAAATCACAGAGGCCCCTCTGATCATAACTCAACCATCTGTGTCTGTGATGAACCCCTGGAATTAAGCATTGCACCTCACTGTCAAATCTCCATGTTCTTGAAAATTCTGAATGATTTACTGTAACAAAAGCATTTTGTGGATTTGTGTGTGTGTGTGTGTGTGTGTGTGTGTGTGTGTGTGTGTGTGTAAGTGATTAAAGATGCTTGGGAGACTGAAGATCTGGACACTTGGTTGTTCATGTAACCACCCAGGTAAGGCTGTATTCCATTATCCAAAAAATTTCTTAATGTATTTAAAAATGCTCAACCTCAAAAAAAAAAAAAAAAATGAATGTTATCTCAGCAACAAATGGCCCATCCCTGGGTTGGAATCCTTAGCAACTGTGAAGATTTCCCTTTGACAAGGTTGTTCTTGCCCTGGCTGGTTGCATTAGCCATAGTAGTAAATATGCTGGTTGTTACATAGTGCTTGGCAACCCAGTCACAAATATACTTTTTAAAACTTATTGGGGTGACACTGGTTTATATAATGATATATGTTTCAAGTTACAATTTTATAATACATCATCTGTATGTTGCACTGTGTGTTCACTACCCAACATCACATTTTTTGGTCAACAAAATTTGACTCCCTTTACCTTTTCTACCTCCCATCCCACCTCCTTTTCCCTTTGGTACCCATGATACTGTTGTCTGTGCCTATGAGTTTTTGTTTGTTCAATTGTCTTGTTTATTCATTTGTTGTTTTCAGTTTTATATTCCACATATGTGTGAAATCACATTGTATTCTCAAGAGCCATGCACTTGTTCCCACAAATGACAGTATTTCATCTTTTCTTGTGGCTGAGTAGTATTCCTTTGTATATATGTACCACATCTTCTTTATCCAATCCTCTATCAAAAGACACCTTGGTTGTTTCCAAGTTTTGGCCATGGTCTGGACACTTAGCCACCATAGACAATGCTTCAATGAACATGGTGGTGCATATATCTTTGCAAATAAATATTTTCAAAAATTTTGGGTAGATACCCACATGAGGGTTTGCTGGGTCATATGGTAACTCTATTTTTAATTTTTTTAAGGAATCTTTATACTGTTTTCCTTGGTGCCTATATCAGTTTACATTCCCAACAGCAGTGAATTTTCATTTAATCACATTTTGGACAAAATACATCTGGTGTATGTCCTTGAGATCATCTATATGAAAACCGAAAGCTGATTTAGAAATGTCACTTTTTAATTAAACCCACATTATTGCCAATGGTCTATTTTATTAAATTTACTTCTTGGTCCTTTATTTTGAAAGATTTTACAAAACAGCTCTATTCTGTAATAATAACAGGAATTGTAATAGCCACACTTTATTGAGGTACTTTGTTCTGTATTAGGTATTCTACTTGCATTAGTTTACTGCTTAGCAAGCAAACATTTTCTTCTGCTTTAAGTGTGAGAAAGTGCAGTCAATATGTTAGAGGCATTAAGCAGCTCTCCCACGGTGGCACTGCTAGTGCGTGCCCAGGTAAGATTGCAACCAGGTCTTTCTGACTCCAGAACATGGGCTATTGAAGCTCTACTCTGAGGCCTAATTGTTTATCCACTGTCCCATTTTTATCAAAGACCTGGAACTAGAGGTATGTCACAGTTTCTAGTCAGCCTAAGGATACTAGTATTTCCATACAGAATTGATGTTATACTATCTGAAAGCAAAGAAATTTTATTAGTCTATGAATCATAATATGGTTAAATTTACAATCTCCATAGGCCTTTGAAATATTTGAAATAGCCAGAATATCCCAATTATTACATCATGAATTCCTAGTAGTGGTGCAGGGACTTTAGTTGAACAAAAATAAACTAAATTACATAGTAACTTGTGTAGTATATGTGTGTGTGCATGCTATTCAATTAGCTAGGCATGTATCTGCATAAATATGTATTGTTATTAAGTTGCCTTTAGTTCCTAGCAACTTTTACAATAATGTATTTGTGATTGTAAAATATTCAAAACCATTTTTATCACACATTTTAGCAATTATATGTATGAAATGTATATACATTCTCATGTAGGTCCAAGTAATTTTTAAATATCAAGAAATTATCTTGCAGTACAATCACCAGTTGAAGTCCCTTTGCAATATTCTTTGTTCTTTTTAATACACAAGGATAATGATTATTATTTCTGGAAGTGGTAGAACTAGAAAAATAGCTAAATAAAATATTTCCCTTTAGTCTCAACAGGAGTTCATTTTGTTATAAAATGAATCTAATGAGCATACATTTTCAACTGATTCTTATTAAAAAAGGCAATCGTGGACTTCTAATAACTGCTGGATTATTCAAAAATGCATCAGAAAGATGTTCAAGTCTTCATTTCCCCCAATAGAGAATTGTTTATTTTAAATCATTTAAACAATTTTTCTTGAATTGTGGCTGATTTACTTTTTAATTCCATATGCTACACATCTACATTCCACTCTGAAACTATTTGCTCTGTTACAATCTGCTCCACGTAGATTCCTGCTACCACAGCCACCACTAAATGTGACGGGTGGACAGAATGTGTGACACTGAAGAACGGTCTGGAGAAACTTATCAGTACAATCCATGTTCCTGGGCTTTTTGAACTTATGGAACTCATCATTTTGTTTTCAATTTTATGACCCCAAAGGTCAGACACAGATGGGAGGGTGTCTCTGTGTTGCAATCTGTCCTTTCTTGAAAGGCCCAATTATCTCCTGAATTGGCTTCCACCATGCTAGATTCTCTCGTTAAAATTCACTGTAGCATCTCTCATAGATTCGATCATTAACACCATCATGGGAAGAAAAATATTAAATTATGTCCCCAAGGGATAATTAACTGAGGACATGCTTCTGAGAAAATGGGAAAGAACAAACTAGAGGTTTAGTAGTGGTAATAGTGAAGAAATTGGTGCAGCGCCCAGGATTAATTCAGTAAAGAATGGTAATGAGTAGATCATCACAATGTAAAGTTCTTAGAATACATACAGAGAAAATATAAGAATTAGGGAAAATCTCAAAAGGGAGAGGTAGAAGGTACTAAAAACAAACCACTTATTTCACCTGAGCTCATATGAATAATGCACATCTACTTTCCTCTTAAAAGTTCTATGAGGCATAAGTTGTGGTCTTTTCTTCAACTCCTTTAATTTAAATTAATGGCAAAGTACATATGACATAAAATTTACCATTTTAATCATTTTAAATTGCACAATTCTATAATATGAAATACATTCATACTGTTCTGCAACCACCACCACTATCCATCTCCAGGACTTTTGTATTTTCCCCAACTGAAACTGTACACCCATTCAGTAATAACCCCTCACTCCTCCCTCAGGCTAGCCCCAGGGAACCACCATTTTACATTTTGTCTCTGTGAATTTGATGACTCTAAGATACCTCACATAAGTGAAATCATACTTTATTGTCTTTCATGACTGGCTTATTTCACCTAGTATGATGTCCTCAAGGTTCATCCACATTGCAGCATGTGTCAGAATTTGCTTCCTTTTTGAGGCTGAATAATATTGCGTATCATATATATACACCACATTTTTTTATCCATTCATCAGTTGATAAACTCTTGGGTGTCTTTTACCATTTGGCTATTTTGAATAAGACTGCTATGAACATGGATGTGCAAATATCTGTTTGAATCCCTGCTTTCATTACTTTTGGATATATCTCCAGAAGTAGAATTGTGGTATCATATAATTATTTTATTTTATTTTATTGAAGTTATCTTATTGTTTCCTCAGATTCATCAAGATTTTACATTCTCACTGACAATGTACAAGCATTCCAATTTCTCAACATCTTTGCCAACATCTGTTATTTTCTGGGTTTGTTTGTTTGTTTGTTTGCTCTGAATAGTCATCCTAATAGGTGTGAAGTGGCATCTTGTGGTTTTTCACATACATTCCCCAATGATTGATGAGGTTGAATATCTTTCCGTGTGCTTTTTGGATATTCATATATCTTTGGAGAAATGTCTATTCAAGTCCTTTGTCCACTTTTTTAAAATCAGGTTGTTTTTATGTTGAGTTGTGAGAGTTCCTTACCTATTCCACATAGCAGTCTTTCATCAGTTATATGAATTGCAGATATTTCCTCCCATTCTATTAACTGTCTTCATTCTGCTAGCGCCCTTTCATGCAATTTTTTTTTTATTTTGATGAAGGCTAATTTCTTCTTCTTTTTTCTTTTACCTGTGACTTTTATGTTATATTAAGAAATCATTCTCAAATTCAGTATTGTAGCATTTTTCCTCCTATATTTTCTTCTAACAATTTTATAGTACTAGCTTTTACATTTAGGTCTTTGATCCATTTTGACTTTTAATTTTGTACATGGTAAGGTAAAATTCCAACTTTAATTTGTGTGTGTGAATATCCAATTTTTACAACACTATTTGTGGAAAAGACTGGTCTTTCCCCATTGAATGGTTTTAGTGCACTTGTTAAAAATCACTTGACCATATCTTCTAGAGCTTACTTTTAGGCATTCTGTTCTATTCCATTGGTCTATATGTCTGTCTTTATGCAGAGTCCACACATTTAATTACTGTAATTCTGTAATAAGTTTTGAAATCAGGGACTGTTAGGATTGTAACTTGGTTCTTTTTCAAGATTTTTTGTTATTTGGAACACCTTGAGAATCCACATACATTTTAGGATAGATTCATTACTTCTGCAAAAGAAAAAAACCATTTTTAAGACTTTGATAAGGATTGAATTGAATCTGTAGACAGCTTTGGGTTGTATTAACATGTAAACAATATTAATTCTTACAATCCATTAACATTTACTTGTGTCTCCTTTAATTTTTTCAACAACAATTTCTAGTTTTCCATATGTACATATATCTTCATCTCCTTGGTTATGTATTTTATCCTTTTTGATGTTACTGCAAGTGGAACTGCTTTCTTAATTTACTTTCCAGGTTGTTCATTGTTAGTGTACAGAAATGCAACTAATTTTAAGTGTTGATTTTGTATTCTGCACTTTGCTGAATTTGCTTATTTGTTCTAAGAGTTTTTTGGTAGAATCTTTATGGTTTTCTATGTTTAAGAATCATATTTTCTATAACAGAGATAATTTTACTTGTTCATTTCCAATTCAATTTGAATGCCCTTTATTACTTTTTTCTTATCTAATTACTCTGTCTGGGGCTTCCAGTACTGCATTGATAGAAGTAATGAAAGACTGCATCCTTGTCTTGCTCTCAATCTTAGAGAAAAGCTTTAAGTCTTTCACCACTGAAAGAAGTTAGTAAGACATTAGCTTGGTTTTTTCATACAGAGCCTTTATTGTTTTAGTTTCCTACATTCCAGGGTTGTTAAGTGTCTTCCTTTTTCAGAAAAACAGTGAATTACATAGTCACAAAAGTTGATGAAGATGTAATTCATTTTACTATTTAGAAAATTATTTTCTTCATGTAGATAAGATAGAAAAATATTTTCTGAAAGAATTATCTTCTTTAGTTGCATTAACCGTAAAAAAATAGTGGCCAGTTTCTTCAAAGGGTGGAATAATCCAATAGTCTAATTAAATGAAAGTAAAAAGTAATTATTTTCAAAACTAAATTTCAGTAGAAGATTACTATAATTTGGTCTGGCAATCTGAAAATATTAATTAGTTTTTATCAGAAACTGTTTATTATCTTTCACATTGAATAAATTTTAATATTTGCATTGGAAAATAAACAGGAAAACATGAACTCACAAAGGTATGGAATAGCAGATGAAATTAGTCCTTCCATAGCCCACACCAGAATTATAACATTACTTAGGTTTGATTTTTGTCAGATAGTATGTTTTATTGCTCAGCTATTGAGAAAATCCTTGGCAGTAGTTGCATCATTAATAGTATCTATGTCAATGAGAAAAGGATTATCGAACCATGTTTTTCCTCTAATATTGTTTGAGGTTAGTAACCTTCAAAGGAGGCTCCCATTGGCTGTAACTGATTGGTGATTTCTGCGGAAATCTGGGCTGGGCACAGCATTCACTCCAATCTGCAGCAGTGTACACTCAAGTGCTATAAATGCTGCATAGCTGTTTGCATATCAGCCTCTGTTCCAGAGCAGCAGTTTGGTCAGAAGATATTATGACATATTTAGTAGTTTCTATAGTGGTGAATACAGAGCCCTGATTAGAAAATTATTATCTCTTTCATGGACAAACATTTTCATCAAGTAAATTAATTCAGAAATAAATTAACTCATTATTTTTTTCTAAATGGGTTTTTGGTTTCTCTCAAAATAATTAAAATTTCTGTTCCAAATCAAACCAGGCATTTCAAGACTTATTTGCAGGAAAGTTACAATTATTTCTGAAAAGGACAGAATATTTTTTCTATTTCTTTATCTTTGATGGAAACTTATTTAAAAGCTGTGATTCAAGGCCTTTGCTTTCATAAATTTGATAATTTTGGTAGCAGAATGCAAGCCATCTCTCAAAATGCCTAGTCAAGCCTTTAGTGTCAACGCGCACATGTGGAAATGACATTTACTGGCAAACAGAAAAGTTACATGGGATGACAAGCTTGGTAAGAGTTCTATCTATATACACATATTGGCTTCAGAAAACATGGTGCTTGTGAAAGAAAAAGTTCACCATATCATGTCATCATGGTGTCTCTGAAATTTTTTTTGTGTATTTTATTATGCTATTATAGTTGTCCCAATTTTTACCTCCCCTTTATTCCCCTCTACCCTGCAGCCACCCCCCATACCAGCATTCCACCCCCTCAACCCAGTTCATATCCATGGATCATACATATAAGTTCTTTGGCTTCTTCATTTCCTATACTATTCTTAAATCCCCCCTATTTTGAACCTACCATTATCCTTCTTATTCCCTGTACCTTTCCCCCATTCTTCCCCTGCCTCCTCCCTGCTGATAAGTCTCCATGTGATCTCCATTTATGTGATTCTGTTCCTGTTCTAGTTGTTTGCTTAGTTTGTTTGGGTTGTTTTTTTAAGTTCAGTTGTTGATAGCTGTGAGTTTATTGTCATTTTTACTGTTAATAGTTTTGATTATCTTCTCTTTATTAGATAAGTCCCTTTAACATTTCATATAATAAGGGCTTGGTGATGATGAACTCCTTTAACTTGACCTTATCTGAGAAGCACTTTGTCTGCCTTTCCATTCCAAATGATAGCTTTGCTGGATAGAGTAATCTTGGATGGAGGTCCTTGCCTTTCATGACTTCAAATACTTCTTTCCAGCCCCTTCTTGCCTGTAAGCTTTCTTCTGAGAAATCAGCTGATAGTCTTATGGGAACTCCTTTGTAGGTAACTGTTTCCTTTTCTCTTGCTGCTTTCAAGATTCTCTCCTTATCTGTAATCTTGGGTAATGTAATTATAATGTGCCTTGGTGTATGCTTCCTTGAGTCCAACTTCTCTGGGACTCTCTGAACTTTCTGGACTCCCTGGAAATCTATTTCCTTTGCCAGATTGGGGAAGTTCTCCTTCATTATTTTTTCAAATAAGTTTTCCATTTCTTGTTCTTCCTATTCTCCTCCTGGCACCCCTATGATTCAGATGTTGGAACATTTAAAGTTGTCCCTGAAGTCCCTAAGCCCTTCTTCATTATTTTGAATTCTTGTTTCTTCCTTCTGTTCTGGTTGAATGTTTATTTCTTCCTTCTGGTCCAAATTGTTGGTGCCAATTTATCTTGGCACATGTGTTACATGTAAGGGGAAGAGCCTTAGATATTCACCAGGGTGGAGCAACCCACTTCACTGTGTTGTGCCGCAGGTGTCAGAGAGGGAACAATGCTGCTTGCTTGGCTCTTGCCCTGCTGTCATTCGTTTCCCCTGTTACCCTCAAGCACATTGAGCCCTTCTGGTACTGATTCCCAGGTGGTTGGGCTTCTGTACATTCTAGGACCCCATGGGTGTCTTCAACAAACTCTCTTACAAGGTTTGGAGTTTCTCTCACTGTCATAGCCCCCATAGGTTTTTATAGCCAGAGGTTTTGAGGCTTTAGTATCCTGTGTAGGAACCCTGGGTTGTGCGATCTATCTTGTTCCCCCACTTTTCCTCCTGGTTTATCCACATGCAAATGTGGGACTGTCTGGCCTGTCAGTCTCTGCCTTGCTCACTCAGTCTGCCACCTTGCCACACATCCTCTCCACCCCTACTGTCCTTCTCCACCCCTCCTACTCTGAATGAACATATCTTCTTTAACTCCTTGGTTATTAGACTTCCATATGATTCAATTTTCTGGCAGTTCTGGTTTTTTATTTTTTCATTTGTTGTTGTCCTTTTTTTTGGTTGTGTGAGGAAGCAAAGTGTATCTACCTATGCCTCCACATTAGCCAGAAGTCCTGTCTTTGAAGTCCTGCTTCTTGGATGATATCAGCTTGCACACTTGAGTCACAAAGCAAGAGCAGACTGCATTGCAAGACTGAGCAGTTTTATCTAATTCAGTGGTGAAAGAAAAAAGTGCAGCAGACATTCTTCCAATCATTCCTGCAGTCAGTTAGCAAACCAGTAATCAACCAGTCTAATATTTATTGACTGTACTAATCAGTCTACGAAATGGGGAGAAATAGATAAACGTCCTGCCTTAATGGGGCCAATATTTTACTTTTTCAGGGCCTCCTCCTTAAACTATTTGTAGTTCTGGAAGAATGGCATCACTTCATAAGAGCATAATGTTATTTTTTTTTCTTAAAGTATCACCAAGATACACACTCCCTCAAGTTCATCCTTTTGGTTATAAGGCATCTGTTGTTGGAATTGTGATAAAAACCCTGTAGGTTGGGTCCAATAAAATTCCAGTAACATATTAATCTCTTTCCCAGGAGAAAGATTCACTGCCCAGCCAACTTTCAGAATGCATTGAGAATGCTTCTTCAGCTTGTTGTTTTCATGTTTTCTCATATTCAAAGATGAATGAGCAATGCATACTGCATGTGGTCCATCTTTTTCTTCATGTTTCCATTTCCCATTATAATCAAAAATAGTCCACAACTGTGAAATAGTTTTAGACATCAAAACCTATTAAGGAACATGATTTATGTTACACAGCTGTGCACAGCATCATCCAACGCATCCAACACTTCCAAGAGGGAAGAGTTCCTGGTAGTGTGATTTGATATGAAAGTATTTTATGAAGATTGTTCTCAAAATAGCCGAAGAACACTAATAGGCACACATACAAAAGAAAATGCCCAGTACAAGGTCTCTGAAGTGATTCCTTTGGAGCAAGTTTAAGATTAGCTCTCTTGCAAGAAAAATATTATTTGAGGTGGAAAAAGGTTAGTATAAAATAATAAAAGTACTTGTAAATATTTATTTTAACTAAAATAAAATGATAAAACTCTAAACACACATTCATACTATTTTATGATTAGTCCAAGTAGATACGTTAAATTCCCATTTGTTATCCCTTGCTCATTAAAAACTTTTCCGACTCTTCATCAACAAATGTTTTAACAAGAAGTTTGTTAATTAATTGCCTTTGCACAAAAAGATTTACAATCTTTGTTAAAACATTCCAAGAATCTTGAGTTGGTGTATTCAGCATTCTTGACTCTTCTCTCCCTAAGTATTACCTTCTGTGTCCTCTGGTTTAGCCTCCACCAGCCATTGTTTGGCAAATTTCATAGTTCTGTCATCACAAACATTGAAGCCAGTGTGCAGTTCTGTGGGCTCAAGTTTTATTCCATCTCTGTCATTATAAAATCTGCATTGCTATCCACCCTATCACACTTTTCTATTCATTTCATTCTACAGGATATTTTCTGTTCTCACAGGTACCTTCTTTTCCAGTTCACCACAAAAAAGGATCCTGCAATGGGTATACATCATACATGACAGATCTTAAAGTATTTGGGTTAACAATAAGGTATAGATACATAAAATTGCCTGTATCCAAATTTTATTAAAAGGAAATAACTCAAAAGAGATTTAGGCACATATTCTGACATCAGTAACTAATAGATAATTTTATCTAAAAACTTATTATATTTTATAATATCTCTAAAGTTGTATGATGCATGAAAATCAGATTTTATAAGCACTCTTCTAAAGCCTCAAGAAACTCATATTTCAGACAGAGAATTGATAGGAACCTCAGTTTGATTCTTGAGGCACCATTAATTAGTGCATATCTTTGAGTTATTAAACACTTGGTTTAGGGTCCACCTCTGTCACATTTACAAAATGAGGCTTTTGACTTAAAGAAGCTTGAGTGCTTTGCTCTTCTATGATATAATGGTTCTAAATTTGTGACCACACAACAGAAAAGACCAGAAGGTCTGCAGAGACATTAAAGCAAAATGGTCCTAATGGGTCTTCCCAGTGAAATAAACAAAAAAGATACTTTGCTCTTTTGCATTAGGCATCCAATTCAGTACACTGAAGTTGTTACATAAAATCAGGGTAAATATCATAGGACTCAAAACTATAGCACCCATTTAGGCCAAGACTGAAGTCTGTGGAAATTTTCTAATTTCCTTCAGTGAGCTCTATATATTTATTATTAGATTTGTTACATATCTAATTCTGTTGTGCTATGGACTGAAGGTTTGTATCTCTCTAAAATCCTATGTGTAAGTCCTAATTGCCAATGTGATAGTTAGCACTGGCAGGAAGGCCTTTGAGATGAGACTGGGTCATGGAGATGAAACCCTCAAGATGAGATCAGAGAGCCCTTATAAGAAGAGACACTATAGATGACCTCTCTCTCTGCTATGTTGTGGCAAGAAGACAGCTGTCTGCAAATCAGGCATCAGTTCTGCCAGCACCTTGATCTTGGACTTCACTATCCCTAAAACTGTCAGCAATAAACGTTTGTTGTTTAAGCTACCCAGTCTATGTTATTTGTTATAGTATGCCAACCTAAAATATGTTGTTATGGCAAATAGAAATTTTAAGTATTTTCACTTGTTGTTTCATAACAATGTGCATACAAATTTTGCATCCAATGTTGTAACAAAATAAATATTGCACACGGAGTCTCACATTTTACTCTGTCAATGGTTTACCTTCAAGTACTTCAACAAACCAAATACTCTGAAAAGTATGTGATATTTATGTCTTTCCAATGAAGAAATATGTTTCACTGAGTATAATCTTATTAAACACTATCACCTCTCAGATTTTGAGAATGCACCTCTAAGGTAGTTTTCACATATTTCACATATAAATTTAGATGTAGATGAAGTAAATACACTGAAAAAAATTCTTGTTCTTCAAGCCAAAATGTTTGTTAAAGAAATTAGGTAAAGTCTCAAATCTCTGTGATGTATTCTATCAAACCAAAGTATAAAATAGATTCCTATCTCCTTATAAAAATATTAGAGTGAATAAAAAAGTTCTTAAGCATAATATATAGGTAAGTAGAAAAGTGTTTTATTAACTGAATATATTTTCCTCATTTGAATCACAGTCAATTGAGAGTAAATTTAGCTCTAAAAGTGAATATACAGGGTCCGGCACAAATAACACCCCTTTTTATTACAAAATATTTTATTACAAAATCAAAAGCATGTAATTCTGTAGCATAACAATGTCATCTCAAGCACACCATATGACATTTTAGGTGAAATGTTCAAATTAAAACTATAAATTATTAGACCCATATTATTACCCTACCAACCACACTCAAGCAGGCATTACTTCTGCCAGACCCTGTATAGCAGGTATGCAAAAGCAATTTTTTACATACTTTATATTTTCTGAAAACACCCCAGTTGTAAGGATCTACTGCATGAGATACATCTCAACATTGTATGAACAGTCAATTTTGTAGCTTTCTGATCGATTTAAATTTGAATGGAAACAACATAGGTAACACAGCTGCCTTTAGTGTTAATAAAAATAAAGCAGAGGAAAGCCTTTGTACATCAAATAACCTGGAGCAATTGCTGGAAGAGAACTTAGACTATTTTTGTACTTAGTGTTGACTCATATTAAAAATAAATAAGCAAATAAAAATACAGGAGAATGAAGACCAGGAAGTGGGGGGTCAGCTTGGAAGCAGACAATGAAAAAATTGGAATGGATTGAAAAAAAAATATCCAGACCAGTGCCACAACATTTATTTCCTTGGCTCAGGACATCAGTAGTCTCTAATAAAGAGGGATTCTTGTCAAAACTAGAACCACATAGTTGTTACACCTGAAAATTTTTTTCTTGTTGCTATGAATTAAGTGCTCAATAGAATTTACTGCATTGGAAAGATTCAGTCCTCCCAAACTTAATATCTTAAAAAAAAAAAAAGTGAGCTAAAGTAAATGGTTTGGGTATTCTTAACAAGAATTCCATGATATGAAATAAGAACATTTTCAAAAACTCATAATTAGAATTAGTTGCATCTAAAATTCAACTTCACCCATGCCAATTTCGTAAGTAAGAGTCAACATATTCATCTATTTCTTAAAGGTCACAGCATTTGGACATTAAAGGGACACACAGGTTGAATTTTTTCAAAAGGTGACTACTTTAACATCACTATAGTTAGTTTGAAAAAATCTCATCGATAAATGTAACATCACAAATTTTCATGAGAGAAATTGCATGGCCCTTATTATTTCTTCAAAATATTTCCCCTCTAGTGTGGTATACAAAAGAAAAAGAAAAAGATAAACCTCACACTCTAAAGTGATTCTCAATTTTATCTACAGGTTATGGTCTGCATGTTAAATAAAATACAGAAGCGGAACTTCTCAGAAATGAAAATGAAACGCGAAAAAGCCAAAAGGTGATCTCCCGATGTAACATTTAAAATGAAATCTGTTTATACGACAGATGTGTTCCTCCGCTTTCTTCCATGGCTGCAAATTATTAGAATCTTTCAGGCAGCCGAGACCTTTCCCACCCAATATTTCTCCTTCTTTCACATTAACCTTTTGCCTGAAGCAGCACCGTGCATGTTATCACAGCAAGCATGTGAAAGGGAGCTTCACAGAGATTAATAATGGAAGGGACTTTGCATTCTTGTCACATCAGCCCAGCGGGTCCTCTTTGCTGCTTACCAGGGAAGCCAGCGAGGGTTTTCCCAGACAGGCCTGAGGGAGCAAAAGGGAGGGCAGTGCATCCACATGCAGCCTCTCCAGGGAAACTGAACAAATATTAATGAATCCTTGTCTTTGGTTGTGCTTCGTATATAATAGTTACTAACCACATGATAGCTATCCCAAACTATGGGACAAAAATCAACTAGAACTGTTTCCTTCTACAGAGAAGAAATTTTTCAGTAAACTCTTATTTGAATGCAGCAACAACTGAATATGTAAACAGAAGGTCAACAGTAGCAAAATTGAATACGTAGAACCTCTTTTAGTAGGAAAAATTCTGCAAACAATAATTGTCATAGTTATCTGAACAAAAGAATTGTGTAAATGTTAATTAATAGAGTATCTGAATAAAAATGAAAAATATGTTTGAGTAAAATGCTCTAAATAATAGAATTAGTGTCTTCAGACAATTGAGTCAGTATTACTAAGAACCAACAAGTCCATTTAACTGTATGGAAACGATGTTTATGAAAGGCAGTTGCGTGTCAGTGTGGCCCTAGCTCCATTGGTGAAAAGCAGTAATTCCTTCAGAATGTCATACTGCCATAGAAACTGCAGACACATGCACTCTTGACCCATGGGTTCCTGCGGTAAGTCGTTTCTTTTTTATTGCTGTTACACCAGTAAGCAATGGAGCATTTTCCCTCCTGTGAGAGCTAGCTTGTCTCACTTTACCTCTTAAAATAAAATGGAGGTTTAAGACCACACAATTAGTAGATGGTTTATCCAGGATCCAACTGGAGGTCCTGCACTCTGTGAAGCCTGGGCTCTTGGCTCCACCCAGAAATCGAGGGATACAAGCCGCAGAGGTGTGCTCAGGGTGCAGTCACTTCCTTTCACTTGGCAGGATTGTCCCCTCAGCAATACAAAACCTACTCACTTAATTTAGAATTTATTGGAAATATTTTCAGACTGAATTCAAACAAGCTCATAATTTCCACCACAGAATTTTAAAGCGGCACTAATGACTTCTTCTGAATTTTGCTCCTCTAGTGTAACATTAAAAGCTACATTTTTGCCTATAATTTCTTCTGTATGATCGGTAAAAATTGATTTAAAATACATCCCATCCAGTTAGAATCTTAGCAATTTGATATTATTTAATAAGAGCAATTTTTATTTAAGGACCTCTCTCTTTAATAAAAAGAATATTTTTTTAAAAAAAGAATATTTTAGTTTCTGCTATATACCACAAACTTTAAATTAAATCCATGCAAGGGCCAAGTATCTAGCTGAATCTCTCTGGGCTGCTCCTTGGCCCCTGGGGTAAAGATATACAGAAATTGGAGAGAAGAGAGGAATAAAACTTACATTGCTATTCATCACTCCTGTCCCCAGTGATGTGTGAAGTCACACACATTGTCAGGAGGCACGGAAGCCCCATTGCCGCGCTGAAAGGCCTCTGTTTCTTGCTGAACCAGTGCAGAGAGGAAAACACAGAAAATCCAAGGGACACAAAAAGCTTCATTCTCTGGGAATGCTAACAATCTGGCCAGTCATAAGAGGATTCATTGGTATATCTATTGGAGACTAGGCAGTTGTCATAGGTGAGTTTCATAATTAGAAACATTCCTTCACTTTTCACTATTTTTTCTTTACTATTGGTGACTATGCAACTCTAACAAATGACTCCCAGGGCAGTTCCTTTAGTCTTTCAGAGGAGTTGCTTTATTTATATTTTCAAGTATTTTATTTATTTATTTATTTTTAGAGACGGGGGAATGGAAGGAGAGAGAGAGAGAAACATCAGTTTGTGGTTGCCTCTCATGCACCCCCTACTGGGGACCTGGCCCGCAACCCAGGCATGTGCCCTGACTGGGAATTGTACTGGCAACCCTTTGGTTTGCAGGCTGTCACTCAATCCACCAAGCCACAGCAGCCAAGTCTATTTTCCCATTTCTAATTCTTGCACTATTTTAACAGGCTTTTTAGAATTTAGAATTGCAATTTTATGTTACATTACAAATGTACTCCACCATCCTCTCACACTAAATAAGTAAATGATTGTATCACATCAAAGCCCATTTCAGGTTTTCCTCAGAAAGAAAGAGGGAGGAAAAGTAAAAAAAGAGTAACAAACATACAAAAAGAAATGTTACAACTTTACATCCTGGTTCTGAATTCAGGTCCTGTAACATTTTACATATTTCCTATTTTTCTTTTGTTTTTAAAAAAATTATACACTTTGTTGCTGTAATAGTTGTTCATTGCTTAGTTTCAGCTGGGAAGTGCTTTACCAACTGTTACTGTCTAGTAAAAATAACATTACCCTGTAATGTTCCAACTGCCACTCATCTTTTAGATGAAAAATGAACTGAAATAGGGCAACAAAAGCAAATCAGTATAATTCAGTAGTATAATATTTTATAAAGCAAATTTATATTTTCCTGCCAAAATATAAAGTTATTTTCATGTGATCATTTTCTAATCATTTTTTCTCTACATGTACCAAAAGGAGCAAGGAATAAACATACTGATAGCAACCAGGCTTGTTTTCATGCAGATTATTAAGAAACAGAAAAATGTCTTACAGATCCCAGGGCTCTCATACTATACAAGGTGCATCAAACGCATTGTTTTGCTAGGTCCAAAACACCCCCTTACATTATTTTCTACTTTTTCTGTGAAAATTAGCCTTGGCCAGTATGGCTGAGTTGGTTAGAGTGTCCTCCCAAAACTGCAGCCTTGCAGGTTCGATTCCCCATCAGGGCAGTGCCTAGGCTGCAGTTTCCCTCCCTCATCCAGATGCATGCAGGAGGCAATCGGTTGGTGTCTCTCTCACATATCAGTTTTTCTCTCTCCTTTCCTCTCTCTCTAAAAGCAATGAGAAAATGCTGTTGGGTGAGGATAAAAAATATATATTATTCAATAGTCCAAGATCACATGATTATAAATTGATGGATGTTAGATAAAAACCCAAGATAGGAAAAAAATGACCATATAATTTTTAAATAAATTACAGTTGACCCTTAACACAGGGGTTAGGGTCAATGACTATCTGCACTGTTAAAGCCATGTTTAACTTCTTTTTTAATTTAATATTTATTGTATTTTTTCCATTACCATTTAGTCCACTTATACACCCTTCCCCCAGCAATCACCACACTGTAGTCTGTGTCCATGAGTACTTTTTTCTTTTTGCTTAATCCCTTCACCCCCTAACCCCTGCCATTACCCACCCTTTGCTCTCTGTGAGTCTGTTTTGCTTGTTATTTCAGTTTGTTCATTAGATTCCACATGTGAGTGAGCTCATATGGTATTTGTCTTTCTCTGACTGGCTTATTCCACTTAGCATAATACCCTCCAGGTCCATCCATACTGTTGTAAAGGGTAAAATTTTCCTCTTTTTTATGACTGGGTAGTATACCATTGTGTAAATGTCCCATAGTTTTTCATCCACTCATCTATTGATGGTCACTTGGACTACTTCCATATCTTGACAACTGCAAATAGTGCTGCATGATTATAGGGGTGTTTAAGTTCTTTCAAGTTAGTGTTTTGGGTTGCTTCCAATATATTCCCAGAAGCGGATCTCTGGGTCGAAAGGAAGATCCATTTTTAATTGTTTGAGTTATCTCTATATTGCTTTCCACAGTGGCTGCACTCATCTATCCGCATTCCCACTGACAATGCAAAAGGCTTCCCCTTTCTCCACATCTTCAGAAGCACTTGTTTGTTGATTTATTGATGATGGCCATTCTGACAGGTGCGAGATGAAATCTCATTGTGGTTTGAATTTGCATTTCTCTGATGATTAGTGATGTTGAGCATCTTTTCATATGTCTGTTAGGAATCTGTATGTTCTCTTTGAGAAGTATGTATTCAAATCCTTTGCCCATTTTTTCACTGGGTTGTTTTTTTTTTTTTTTTGGTGTTGAGTTTTATAAGTACTTCATATATTTTGGATATTAACCCTTATCAGATATATTGTGAATATGTTCTTTCATTGTGTGGCCTGTATTTGTATTTTGTCATTGGTTTCCTTTGCTGTGCAAAACTTTTCAATTTGAGGTAGTCCCATTTGTTTCTTTTTTTCTTTTGTTTCTCTTGCTTGTGGAGATATATATCCAATAAAAAATTTCTACTAACAATACCCAAGATTTTGCAGCATATGTTTTCTTTCAGTATTTTTATGGTTTCAAGTCTAATATTTAAGTCTTTGATCCATTTTGAATTTATTCTTGTGTGTGGTGTAAGAAGGTGACCTAGTTTAATTTTTCTGCATGTACCTGTCCAGTTTTCTGAACATCATTTATTGAACAAACTTTCTTTAGTCAATTGTATGTGCTTGCTTCCTCTGTTGAATATTAATTGACTATAAAGGTATGGGTTTATTTCTGGGCTCTCTTTTCTGTTCCATTGATCTATGTGTCTGTTTTTATGCCAGTACCAGGTGGTTTTGATTACTGTGGCCTTGTAGTATAGTTTGATTTTAGGTAGTGTAATCCTTCCAACTTTGTTCTTCTTTCTCGGGATCATTGTTGCTATCTGGATCCTATTGTTCCATATAAAATTTGAAATATTTGTTCTAGTTCTATGAAATATGTCATTGGAATCTTGATAGGAATTGCATTGAATATATAGATTGCTTTGGGTAGTATGGACATTTTAATGATGTTAATTCTTCCTATCCATGAACACAATATGTGCTTCCACTTATTTGTATCTTCTTCAATTTCTTTCTTCGGTGTTTTATAATTTTCTGTGTACAGGTCTTTAACACCCTTGGTTGGGTTTATTCTTAGGCATTTTATTCTTTTTGTAGCAATTGTGAATGTGATTGTTTTCTTAATTTCCCTTTCTGTTAGTTCATTATTGGCATATAAAAATGCAATTGATTTCTGGATATTAATTTTGTATCCTGGTACTTTGCTGAATTCATTTATCAGTTCTAGTAGTTTCTTGGTGGAATCATGAAAAAAAAATGGAAATGGGGACATTACAATTCAAAATCTGTGGAGCACTGGAGAAACAATCCAAAGGAAGAAATTCATAGCATTACAGTCCTATCTCAAACAAAAAACAAGAAAAGGCTCAAATAACCAATCTAACTTCACACTTAAAGGAATTTGAAAAAGGAAAACAAACCCCTAAGTAGAAGAAGGAAGGAAAAACTAGAGATCGGAGCAGATACAATGAAATAGACTCTTTAAAAAAATGATACAATAGATCAACAAATCCAAGAGCTGGTTTTTTGAAAAGATAAACGAGATCGACAAACCTTTAACCAGACTCAACAAGAAAAAAAGAGAAGGGACCCAAATAAATAAAATCAGAAATGAAAGAGGAGAAATAACAACTGACACTAAAGAAATACAAAGAATTTATTATGAACAATTATATGCCAACAACCTGGACCACCTAGACACAATAGATGAATTCCTAGGAACATACAGTCTTCCTAAACTTAATCAAGATGAATCAGAAAATCTGACTACACAGGTTACGCCTAGTAAAATTGAAGCAGTAATCAAAAAACTACCAACAAACAAAAGCCCTGGACCAGATGACTTAACAAGTGAATTTTACCAAACATTCTGAGAGGAACTAACACCTCTCCTTCTCAACCTATTTCATAAAATTCAAGAGGATGGAAGCCTCCCAAACTCATTTTATGAGGTTAGCATTATTCTAATTTCTTTTTTAAATTTATTTTAATTGTTGTTCTTGTACAGTTTTCTGTCTTTTGCTCCCACATTATCCTAATTTCAAAACCAGATAAAGACACCATGAAAAAAAATTATAGGCCAATATCCCTGATGAACATAGATGGTAAAATTCTCAACAAAATATTAGCAAACTGAATGCAGCAATGCATCAAAAAGATCATAAACCATGATCAAGTGGGATTTATTCTAGGAATGCAAGGTTGGTATAACATCTGCAAATCCATAAATGTGATTCACCACATAAATAAAATGAAGGATAAAAATCACATGATCATATCAATAGATGCAAAAAAAGGTTTTGATAAAATCCAGCACCCATTCATGATAAAAACTTCAGCAAAGTCCCAATAGAGGGAACACACCTAAACATAATAAAGGCCATAAATGACAAACCAACTGCCAGCATCCTACTCAATGGGCAAAAATTACAAGTGTTCCCCTTATAGTCAGGAACAAGACAGGGATGTCTGCTTTCACCTCTCTTATTCAGCATAGTCCTAGAAGACCAAGCCACAGCAATTGGACAAGAAGAAGAAACAAAAGGCATCCAAGTTGGAAAGGAAGCAGTATAACTGTCTTTATTTGCAGATGATATGGTACTGTACATAGAGAACACCACGTATAACTTTTGACTACCCAAAATGTAACTATAAATAACCTACTCTTTACCAGAAGCCTACTGAGAGCATAATCACTTTATTACATATATTTTTACGCTATGTGCATTATATACTGTATTCTTACAATAAAGTAAAGTAGGGGAAATCAGGTTATTAGGAAAATCATGAATAAGAGAAAATATATTTACAGTATTTATTGAAAAATATTTGCTATAAGTGGACCCACTCAGTTCAATCCCATGTTGTTCAAGTGTCAACTGTATATTGCCAACAATTTCCCTGAGGAGTTCCTGGCTGAGAATTCCAAAATGCAAAATATTCAAAACTGACAGAGCAAACCTATTTAAAGTAAATGTATTGTCTTATCTTTTTCTAAAAATTGAGCACCTACTTCATCTAGACATTGGTGTAGGGGCCAGAAAGACGAAAAATGAAATGAAGACTAAGACAATGCCCCTGACTTAAAGGAATTTACAACCTGGGACATGTATTAAGAATGTACACACACTACTGCTAGTTTTGGCTAAAAAAAAATAGTGGATCATATTTTCTTTTAAAAAATAAGCCAACTCTCAAACTATAAAAATGTTAAATGTTAGATGGAGTGGAATATAAAAGAATTAAATACATAACTGAGTCCTGGCCTGAAAAAATTAAAGCAAATGCCAAGAGTTAAAAAGGAGATAAAAGGAGAAATACAGACAACACAACAAAGTTTGTTACTAAAAGACCATCCTAAAAAATATTGTAAGAAAAATTCCAGAGTTTATGCAAAATAATAATTGAAAAAAAGGTATGAAATTCAAGAACTGGTAAGTACAGATTAAAGCAACCCAGAACCCTAATCTTGAAAGATAAATTGGAAAAATTGATCAAAGAAATTGGATATACATAAAATAGGAAACTAGAATTGTTAGCCTTGCATAAAGGTAGAGAGACAATTTGCTCAGAAAAAAAATTCCTGACACCTTCAATAAAGTACTTTAGGATTCCCATACAATATGATTATCCAAATAAGGGCTCACAGTGAAAAATTAACTGGAAAATAACAAGTGAGTCTCTATGACTCAGACCCAGCACAAATAATCACATAAACAAAGTAATAACAAGATAACCAAAGACATTTTATATTGGCATTATGTGACAGTGAATATAAAATTATTATGTATCAAATCTTTAAAAATTTGAAATAAGCACAGAAAGAAAAGACTATGCATGGTTTTGTAAAAACGACCATGAAAAAAATGTAATCAAGGGTGGGAGGCAGGGTTGGGTGCGGCAGGAAGGGTGGGGAGGGGGAAAATCAAGACAACTGTACTTGAACAACAATAAGAAAAAAATTAAAGGTATTTGTTAAAAAATGAAAAAATGAAAAATGTAATCACTGGAAATGATGGCAAAGTAGTTGGTAAAAATAGGAAAATATATATATATACTTTAAGAACCTGGAACACAGAATGATTGGGTCTAACATATGACTAAATGTAATTTACAGGGGATATAAAAGAGAAAATAAGGAGACTTCCAGCCAAGAGGGAGATGTAGGTAGACACATTTCACCTTCTCACAAAACGAAAAGGACAATAACAAATTTAAAAACAAAAAACAATCAGAACTGCCAGAAATCAAACTGTATGGAAGCTCGACAACCAAGGAGTTAAAGAAGAAACATTCATCCAGACCAGTAGGAGGGGCAGAGACTGGCATCCAGGTGGAAAAGACTTGCAGCAAGGTGGCGACTGGAGGACCAGATCAGGAGAGGTGGTGGCTGGTGGAGCTGGTGGTCCCACATTTGTGGGCAGATAAACCAGGAAGAACAACTGGGGAGTGAGACAGACCACACAATCCAGGGCTCCAGTGCAGGGGAATAAAGCCTCAAAATCTCTTACTGAAAAAATCTATGGGGGTTGCAGCAGCAGAAGAAACTCCCAGCCTCACAGAAGAGTTTGTTGGAGAGACCCACAGGGTCCTAGAACATACACAAACCCACCCACGTGGGAATCAGCACCAGAAGCGCTCAATTTGCTTGTGGGTAGCAGAGTAAGTGATTGAAAGCTGACTGAGAGCTGAGCAAGTGACATTGTTCCCTCTCCGACCCCTCCCCCACAGACAGCACCTCAAAGCAGCGACAAGGGTTGCCCTGCCCTAGCAAATACTTAAGGCTCCACCACTTACTACGTAACAGGCATACTGAGACAAAAAAGAAAGGGCCCTGCAAATGAGTTCCCATACGACTATCAGCTGATTTCTCAAAAGAAACCATACAGGCAAAGAAAGGGCTGGAAAGAAGTATTTGAAATCATGAAAGGCAAGGACCTATATCCAAGATTACTCTATCCAACAAAGCTATCATTTAGAATGGAAAAGCAGATAAAGTGCTTTCCAGATAAGATCAAGTTAAAGGAGTTCCTCATCACCAAGCCCATATTATACAAAATGATAATGTAAATGTTATATAAATGTTAAAGAACTTACCTAAGAAAAAGAAGATCAAAACTGTGAACAATAAAATGACAACTAACTCACAACTATCAACAACCAAATCTAAAAAACAAATTAAGCAAACAACTAGAACAGGAATAAAATCACAGAAATGGAGGTCACATAGAGGGTTATCAGTGCGGAGTGGGTGGAGGGGAGGGGGGTACAGGGAATAAGAAGCATAAATGGTAGATACAAAATAGACAGGGGAAGGTTAAGAATAGTATAGTAAATGGAGAAGCCAAAGGCCTTACATGTATGACCCATGGACATGAACTAAGGAGGGGGGATATGGGTGGGAGGAAGGTTACAGGGCAGAAGGGAATAAAGGGGGAGAAATGGGACAACTGGAATAGCATAATCAATAAAATATATTTTAAAAAAGAAAATAAGGAGAAGCAATATTTGAAGTAAGCATTTTCCAGAAATGAAGAAAATCATGAACTCTGAATATCAAGGTGGAAGACAAATAAAAATTATTCACTTAGATACTTTGTAGTTAAATTGAAGAACTCCAAGGAAAAGCAAAGTTCTGAAAATCATTTAAAGAGAAAAAACATATTATCTACAAAGAAATATTATTTAGACTGGCAGTTAACTTCTTAACAGCAACAATGTAAGCAAACAAGAGAGCAGCAAGTGTGGCAAATGTAAGATGGTGGATAATATTTTTTATTGTGATGTGAAAAAAATACAGTTGAACTTAAACTTAGGAGCAAGCAAAATATTTATTCAGGATAGGAGACAAAATAAAGAAATGTTGAGATCATTAATGACTGAGACAGCTTATTTACAGTAGACCCCAATTAATGGATGTATTTTAAAATCTGCATGCATGAATTTATTTCCATGCAAGAATACATGGAAATAAAATATGTGTTCATAAAACTACGTATTTCAATGTATCTCAAATGTATTTCAAAGACAGTATTACATGACTTTCTCTGATGGCAATGACATTCAATGCAAAATAAAAAGGAAAAATTTAAAAAACACATGTCTAAATGACAAGGTGTTGTGAACATATGCCCTGGGAGTATGAACCATGTCTTTATGGAATTTATTTGAGACTACAAGACCTGCTCAATTCTGGTCTTGGGTAGACTGCTTCCATTTATGATGGAGTACTCTTTGGCACATTCGGATTTATGACTTGGTGGATTATATTACACTCAATTTATTTTGAGTAGCTCAAGTTGCAGGGTAATTTGTGTCTCATGGACAGGAATTTAGTCTCAAACTGGGCCAAATAGCTATTCTTCAAAAGGAGAATAGCTATTTACTCGCTTAACTCCAAAACCATAGGAACCTACAGCATGATTCTCGTACAGAGCTGGGCATAGTCTTATCAAGCATATCAATCTTTCACAGATCCTTGCACGGCAGTCCTAACAAACTTAGGTACCACACAGCCTTATGTTTACTCTGGTTCACAGTTTGCTTCCAAAATTCTAAAATAGGCCAACCATATGTTCTCTTTCTTGGAGGTGTGAGGTGGAAGATGCAGCAAATTATCTCTCATTTTGAGGATTATCTTCATTCCCAGAACTTCATGAAGGTATCATGATGCTACACATGCACTGGGTGTATCACCCAACCTCTGCCACACATGAGTTTCATCAAAGTATTTAGGGAACCTGCTAATCCATGCTTACCCCTTCTCTGTCAGAGTGCCATATTCATAATTGGGTGGGCATGGTGTCCTGTGCACTGCTGAGATGATCAAGGCACCTTCAAACGATGTTATGACTTGGAGCAAGTGAGTCAACTATGTTCTGAAGAATTGCTGTCACTCTTAATTAAAAACAAAATATTTCTGGTGCTGCTTTGGGGATGAAGAAAATTGATACATTTACCACATTGACAGCTATACAAGGCTTTACTGATTTATTTCAGTAAAGGACCTACATCTGGAAGAGTAGCTATAATCAGTTAATAATCCTCCATTATTTTCCAAGAGCCATCCACCCTCTGCAAAGGACAAAAGGGGGAGGAAGATGGCAGCACGGTAGGAGGAGGCAGATTCCACTTCCCCCTACACATAGGAGAAAACCCTAGCTGATCTACAGAGGAACAGAGCAGACAGTCAACAGTACAACAGCATATATGAAAATAGGAGATCAAAATCTGTAGTGGACTTTGAAAAAACAGACAGTAAAGACAATTCTTCAGGACAATAAGAGCCCAGGGATCAGCTTGGAGACCAGGGTGGCTGAAGCCCTGGCCCGGCGCTTGCTGGGTTTGCCACAGGGCTCTAGGAAGAGAGCCAGGTCAACCACTTGCTCCCTGGCCAAACAAGGACTGAGCAGCAACAGGAGGGACCTGGTTGCTTGAAGTCACAGAGAGAGAAGTTAAGGTCTGAGTGGCAAACATGCTGGGGCTGTGAGCACCCAGGCATAGCCCTGGGTAGAATGCATGCTGGAGCTTGTGCAACCAGAGGCACCTACAACCAGAAGAGGGGGCTTTGTGGAAGACCTATAGCCCATGCCGGGAACCCAGGGAGTGCGAGTGATCCATGGGAGAACCAGAGCCTACGCATGTGAACCCAGGGAGTGCGCACAATCTGTGGGAAACCTGGAGCTCACACCCGTGAACCTAGGGTGAGTGCGCAAAATGCAGAAAACTGCAGAGCTCACACTCATAAACTCTGGCAGTGTGCACGCTCTGTAGGGAACCCAGAACCCGTACCTGTAAACGAAGGACAGCTCATGCACCTGAAAGAGACCCAAGCTCACACCCAAAATCTCAGGGAAAGTAAAGGTTAGGCAGCAGGCCCAGAGCCCACACCCCAAGGCCCTGCTTGGAGAGGCCCTGGGCTGGCCCTGGGGAGGGTAGCCCAAAGCTGACTGAATGCTGAATAGGGAGAAAACCGATACTGTCACCCCTCGGCAGTTGCAGCCAGCAAGACCAGAAAAACTGGCTTGGCAAGTTTGAAAACAGCAAGAGTTGTTTTGGTTTTTTGTTTGTTTTTGTTTGTTTGCTTTTAATTATTTTTTATTTTTTTTTATCTTTTTCACCCCTGAATTTCTTTTCCTTCTCTTTACTTCTTTCTTGTTTTATTCTTTCTTCCTTTCTTTCCAATTGTATCTCTTCTTCCTTCTTCTTTTTTTCCCTTTTCCTTTTTTTCCACTTTTCTCTTTTTAAATACCCATTAATGAGGTGACAAAAAAAAAAAAAAAACCAGCATCCCAACAGCTGAGACAGTGGAAGCTGTGAATTCCAGGATACCTGAAGGAGACAGCACCACTGATTCTCACAGGTATTCTACCACAGAAGTTCATACCATAAACCCAAGGAGCCAGAACAGATCAATTTAAGTAACTGAGGCTAACAAGAAGAGTCTCACAAACAATGGGAAGACAAAGAAACAATCCTGAAAGGAAAGGAAGAAGCACCAGAAAAAATGCTAAATGAATTGGAGGCAACTCAACTGTCAGATTTTGAGTTCAAAGCAATGGTTGTCAGGAAGCTCCATGAGCTTTCAATGAGCTACCAGAAACTACAGGGAAGCTATGATGAACTCACTGCAAACTATATCAACAGGAAAAAGGAAATAGAAACTATCAACAAGGGCCAAGAGGAAATGAAGAAATACAATATCTGAACTGAAGAACACAGTAGAAGGGATGAAAAGCAGAATCAATGAAGCAGAAGATCGGATCAGCGAGTTGGAGGACAAAGTAGGAAAATACACCCAGAAAGAGCAAGAAAAGGAAAAGAAGCTCAGAAAGAATGAAGAGGGATTAAGAGAAATGCAAGACAATATGAAACGTAACAATATCCACATAATAGTGATACCAGAAGGAGAAGAAGAAGAGCAAGGGATAGAAAACCTATTTGAAAAAGTAATGATGAAAAACTTCCCTAATTTGATGAGAGAAAAAGTCACACAAATCCAGGAAACACAGAGAGTGCCAATCAAGAGGAACCCAAACAGGCCCACTTCAAGACACATCATAATTAAAATGGCAAAATTCCAAGACAAAGAGAGAACTCTAAGGGTAGCAAGGGAGAAAAAAGAAGTAACATACAAGGAAGCCCTGATAAGGTTAGCAGCTGACTTCTCAATGGAAACACTCCAAGCCAGAAGAGAATGGCAAGAAATATTTCAAGTAATGAGAACCAAAGGCCTGCAACCAAGACTACTTTACCCAGCAAGGCTTTCAATCAAGATAGAAGGCCAAATAAGGAGCCTCTCAGACAAAAGAAGTCTAAAAGAATACACCTCTACTGAACCAGCTCTGCAACAGATACTAGGGACGCCTTTAAGGAAAGGAAGGAAAAGAGAGAGAGAGAGAAACACAGGCACAAAAATGGCAATGAATAAGTACCTATCAATAATCTTAAATGTAAATGGATTAAATGCTCCAATCAAAAGACATAGAATAGCAGAATGGATAAGAAAGCATGACCCACACATATGCTGTCTATAAGAGACCCACCTCAGGACCTACACAGACTCAAAGTGAAGGGCTGGAAACAAATTTTCCAAGCAAATGGACAGGGAAAAAAAAGCCAGGGTAGCAATACTCACATCAGACAAAATAGACTTCAAAAGAAGAGCCATAAAGAGAGAACCAAAGGGTCACTTCATAATACTCAAGGGAAAAACCCACCAAGAAGACATGAACATTGTAAATATATATGCACCCAACATAGGAGCACCTAAATACATCAAGAAAATCTTACAGGACTTCAAGAAAGATATTGACAGCAACACAATTATAGTAGGGGATTTTAACACTCCACTGTCAAAAATGGACAGATCTTCCAAACAAAATATCAACAAAAATATTGTGGCATTGAACAACACTCTACATGAAATGGACTTAACTGATATATATAGAGCCCTTCATTCCAAAGAAAATAAATACACATTCTTTCAAATGCACATGGAATATTCTCAAAGATAGACCACATGATAGGACACAAAACAAGCCTCAACAAATTCAAGAAAATTGAAATCTTACCAAACATTTTCTCCAACCACAAGGGACTGAAACTAGAAACCAACCCCAAGGGGAAAAATCCAAAACACTCAAAATCATGGAGATTGAATAGCATGCTATTAAACAATGAATGGGGTCAAGAATGAAATTACGGAGGAAATCAAAAAGTTTCTGGAAACAAACAAAAATGAATTCACAATGACCCAAAACTTATGGGACACAGCGAAGGCAGTCCTCAGAGGGAAGTTCCTAGCAGTACAGGCCTACCTAAAAAAGAGAAACACTTCAAACAAACAACTTAACCCTACACCTACACGAACTCAAGGAACAACAACAAAGACAGCCCAGAGCAAGTAGAAGGAAGGAAATAACCAAGATCAGAGCAGAATTAAATGACGTAGAGACTAAAAGCACAATTCTAAAGATCAATGAATCCAGGAGCTGATTCTTTGAAAAGATAAACAAAATCAACAAGCCTTTAAACAGGCTCATCAAGAAAAAAAGAGAGAAGACTCAAATAAACACAATCAGAAATGAAAGATGAGAGATTACAACTGACACCACAGAAATACAAAGGACTGTAATAAATTACCATGAAGAAATGTATGCCAAGAAATTTGAAAATCTAGGTGAAATGGACAACTCTTTAGAAAAATATAATTTTCCAAAACTCAATGAAGAAGAAGCAGAAATCCTGAACAGACCAATAACAGCAGATGAAATAGAAGCAGTAATCAAAAAACTCCTGACACACAAAAGCCCTGGTCCAGATGATTTCACAGGAGAATTCCACAAAGCATTTAAGGAAGAGCTAACCCCTATCCTTCACAGACTATTCCAAAAAAACCAAAATGATGGATGGAAGATTCCCAAACTCTTTTTATGAAGCCAGCATCATCCTAATCCCAAAACCAAATAAAGACACAAAAAGAAAGAAAACTTTAGGCCAACATTGCTGATGAACATAGATACTAAAATCCTCAACAAAATATTGGCAAACCACATCCAACAATACATTAGAAAGATCACACACTATGACCAAATGGGATTCATCCCAGAGATGCAAGGATGGTTCAATATTTGCACATCAGTAAAGGTAATACTTCACATAAACAAAAGCAAAGACAAAAATCACATGATCATATCAATAGAAGTGGAAAAAGCATCTGATAAGATACAACACCCATTTATGATAAAAACACTCAGCAAAGTGGGAGTAGAGGGAGCATTCCTCAACATAATAAAGGCCATATATGAGACACCTACAGCCAACATCATACTCAATGGGCAAAAAGTAAAATCTTTTCCACTAAGATCAAAAACAAAACAAGGCTGTCCACTTTTACCACTTCTATTCAATATAGTATTGGAAGTCTTAGCCACAGTGATTAGACAAGAAAAGAAAATAAAAGGCATTCAAATTGGAAAGGAGGAAACAAAACTATCATTGTTTGCAGATGACATGATAGAGTACATAAAAAATCCTATAGACTCGGTCAAAAAGCTGCTCGACCTAGTAAATGAATTTGGCCAAACAGGAGGATACAAAGTCAATATCCAGAAATCCAAGATATTTTTGTATATCAACAATGAAACAGCAGAAGCAGAAATCAAGAAAAAATCCCATTCGATATAGCAAAAAGAAAAATTAAATACCTAGGAGTAAACTTAAGCAAGGAGGTAAAAGAACTGTATGAAGAAAACTACACAATACTGAAGAAAGAAATCAAGGAAGACACAAACAAATGGAAGCATATACCGTGTTCATTGATTGGAAGAATTAATATCATTAAAATGTCCATACTACCCAAAGCAATTTACAAATTCAGTGCCACACCTAATAAAGTATCAATGGCATATTTCACAGATATAGAACAAACACTTCAAATATTTACATAGAACCATAAACGACCACAAATAGCTGCAGAACTTTTGAGAAAGAAGAGCAAAGTTGGAGGGATCACAATACCTGATACCAAACTGTGTTCCAAGTCCACTGTAATCAAAACAGCCTGGTAGTGCCATAAAGTAGGCACATGGACCAGTGGAATAGAATAGAGAGCCCAGAAATAAACCCAAGTCTCTACAGTCAATTAATATTCAACAAAGGGGGCAGCAACATAAAATGGAGTAAAAA
>PVKU01006495.1:51718-75778 GCA_004027475.1 Anoura caudifer
CCTCTTCAACAAATGGTGTTGGGAGAACTGGACACCTACGTGCAAAAAAAAAAAAAAAAGAAGAAGAAAAGAAAGAAAGAAACTCGAGCACCAACTTATACCATACACAAAAATATATTCAAGGTGGATAAAAGACTTAATTATAAGCCGTGACACCATTAAAGTCCTAGAGGAGAACATAGGCAGGAAAATCTCAAATATTTCACCCAGCAACATTTTTACTGGTATGTCTCCTAAAGCAAGGGACATAAAGGAAAGAATAAACAAATGGGATCTCATCAAAATAAAAAGCTTCTGCATGGCTAAAGGAAACAGTATTAAAATAAAAAGAGAACCAACTGTATGGGAAAACATATTTGCCAATGATACCTCAGACAAGGGTTTAATCTCCAAAATATAAAAAGAACTTACACAACTCTATTCTAAGACAAGCAACCCAATTAAAAAATGGGCAAAGGACTTGAACAGACACTTCTCCAAGGAGGACATACAGAGGATCCAGAGACACATGAAAAGATGCTCAGTATTACTAGCTATCAAAGAGATGCAAATTAAAACCACAATGAGATACCACTTCACACCAGTCAAAATGGCCATCATAAAGAAAGCAACAAACAAGTGTTGGAGAGGTTGTGGAGAAAAGGGGACTCAATGCACTGTTGGTGGGATTGCAAACTGGTACAACCACCATGGAAAACAGTGTGGATTTTTCTAAGAAAACTAAAAATGGATCTACCTTTTGACACAGCAATTCCACTGTTCAGATTATATCCTAAGAACCCTGAAACACCAATCCAAAAGAACGTATGCACCCCTATGTTCATAGCAGCACAATTTACGATAGCCAAGTGTTGGAAGCAACCTAGGTGCCCATCAGTAAATGAATGGATCAAGAAACTATGGTACATTTACACAATGGAATTCTATGCAGCAGAAAGAAAGAATGAGCTCCTACCCTTTGCAACTACAGCATAGATGGAACTGGAGAGCATTATGCTAAGCAAAATAAGCCAGGCAGTGAAAGACAAATACCATATGATCTCACCTTTAACAGGAACCTAATCAACAAAACAAACTAACAAGCATAATATAACCAAAGACACTGAAATTGAGAACAGGGTGACAGTCACCAGAGGGGAGAGGGGAGGGAATTTCAGAGGAAAAGGGAAAGGGTTTAGAGCAACAAGTATAAAGGACACATGGACAAAAACTAGGGGGGCTTGAAATGGGAGGGAGGTGGGGAGGGCTGGGGCGGTGGACTGGAATGGGAGTGAAACGACAGAAAACTGTACAGTAACAATAATTAAAATTAAAAAAAAATTTAAAAAGCACAAAAGGGAAGGTCAATTTGGGGTTAACAGGAGTTGTAGCAGCAGTCCTTGCAATTCCCCTTGGCTGGAGCTCCCTTGGTTATCCCTGCCTGTGCAGAAAAGAGCAAACACCGCAGGACTGGCTGCAATCCTTGGAAGCCATGCTCATAAGGTTGGCCCTTGGTTGGCGTCTGGGACCTTCCATTTAAGGAAAGTTGCCAACACTCTGAGTGATAAGCGTGGCTCATGGTGCCACACTGTTTGGACAAATGAAAGTGTAATTTACACTGACACATGCTTCCCTCTGGGAGTCTAGAATTTTGGTAGATGCCAGGCAAAATCTGCCTACTTAACTAACCCCCAGTAAAAACTCTGGGTGCTGAGTGTCTTAGGAGCTCTGCTGTTTGGCACCATTTCACCTATGTAGTCACAATTTACTTCTGGAATTAAGTGTGTCCTGTGTGACTCCACCAGGTGAGGATTCTGGTTTCCCCCATATTTGCCCCATGTACCATTTCCCTGTACTGACCTTGCTCTGTGTTCTTTCACTGTAATATATCTCTCCATGGGTGTGATTATATGCTTAATCCTGTATGTAGCCCTAGCAAATCATTAAATTTGCTAGGATAGTCTTGGAGACCTCCTGACACACCACCTTAATAGAATTCACTCAGTGGGCCAGGAATCCATGTGAAAATACTATCACTGAGTACATGTATTCCAACTAAAGAAATGTATTCAGCCGCTAAAGAAAATAACCACCAAAAGGCTTTCTGGAACCCATGCACCACTGTCAGGTGGAGCTACATAAATTCCATTAATACCTGAACTTCAATGTCCCTTCCTCCCTGTGATATTTCTGAATGATAGAACCATGGGGACTTTCTGGATATCCGGGAACTAATGTAAACCTAGAGCCAGTGTCTATTTCCCGTTATCCAGTAAACGATCACCATTAACTGGCACAGTATCAGACCCAGAAGACGATTTTTTAAATCAGACCATGTAGGATTTTAATAAGAGGCCCACCTCTTTTATTCCTATAGATAACTAGCTCCATTAACCACCACAATGACCCCTAGTGTGCCTGCCTCTGCTGACCCTTATGGGAATATTGTAGTAACCATGCTAACCTTGCCTCTGAAAATTTAGTTTCATTACTGGCCAGCATTATTTTGAGATACCATCATCTCCACTTCATCTGGAAACTGAATAAGTTCACCACCATATTTTGTAAGATTACTGATAGACTGCTCATCAAAGTACTTCTAAATTACACAGGGTCTTCTAGGCCTCAGTTCATATAGAATAGGAGATGAATTTTTAAAAAACCACACTAAAAATCCTATTGGTAAGCACTTGTTATTGGTTATGAAACAATCCACTCCAACATTTTCATTTTCCAAAGTCTTGAGTTCCTGCCTCGTCATTATTAGCATCTCAAATTCACTTAACATAAGCTTCCATAGAGGCTAGGTCTCAACCAGCTGATATGCGCTAGGACCTATTCTAGATACTTCAAAATAACAGAGTCATCAACCCAATTCAAAATTATATTTCTCCTTATCTAGACCAACTTCTTTTTTTAAGATTTTATTTATTTATTTTGTCTTTATTTTAGAGAGGGAAAGTGGGGGTGGGGAGAGAGAGAGACAAAGAGAAACATCAATATACGGTTGCTCTCACCTCTCCCCCCCACTGGGGACCTGGCCCACAACCCAGGCATGTGCCCTGACTGGGAATCAGACCTGGTGACCTGTTGATTCACAGGCCAGTACTCAATCCAATGAGCCACACCAACCAGGGCTAGACCAACCTCTTTATCCCCAGATATATTTCCTATTTCCAATGATGTGATTGCACAAAAGATTAAAATCCTTTTAGTATGTCAGTCAACTCTTCACAGGTCTGCTCATATTTCTGGATATAGTGGGGGTGGTGGGAATGAGACAGGAGGAAAACCAGCATGCTCACGTGAGGTGATGCCTCTGAATGAGATGACTGCATATCTGCAGACAAGGTAGGACCAGGCTTACTAGATGGGGGAAGGGCTGCTTCTTTCATCAAGGGAAGCTGGGGTGGTGGAGGAGTGGTAGTAAAGGATTAGAGTTATTTGCAGTCATCCAAATCCTCCCCAAGTCCCCATTCCAATTCTTAGGATCCCACACTTTCATAATCAATGCCCTCACATTTACATAAGAGCCTTAGTGAGTCTATGGATTCAAACTACATTTTAAAACTGATGAACTGTAAAAACAGACTCAAACTACAAGCAAAAAGGAAAAGAAATTTTAATTTAGGGAAGTATAAAATTTTCCAGTCTTTTGACCATGCCTTGGCCTAAGATTTAATAGCCCAAGTCTATCATTTTCTTACTTTAAGAATTACACAATTTTGTGTTCCTCATTCTCAACCCAGTATTTTCACTACCACCTGAAAGTGGTTCAGGTCCCTCAGCAGCAGATGCTAAAACAGAGAACGAAAGATTGATTTGGGGGGACCCCTCATAATGAAAAAAAGGGCTGAGAGGTGGAGAAGGAGGAAGCATCTGCTAACACCTTGGAGAGAAGAGGGAAAAGGGAGTAGATAGGAAGAATCTAGGACTCTAACACTGACAGTTTTCCAGAAACCATTCCTTACCTATTTAGATGTTATAACTAAGCTAATAAAATGAACTCAGGAGAACAGTTTTGTGTTATAATATCCACCTTTTTTATAAACTAAACATATATTTTTTGCCTTTAAGACTTGAAAATGTTTTGTTGAAGGTTTTGTTCCCATAGGACTTGACATATGGTGCGATGATCACATCCCTGCTTGAAGGAGAGTCATCTGGAGACTCTGGAATAATCAAAATGGGATGATTTCCCAAGCTGTGGGGTTGTATTGCTTTCCTCCACAGTGGGGCAGGTGATTGTTATTATGGGTTTCTGCCATAAAACACAAACAACTTTACAGAGAGCTAACTGTACATAAATGAACAGAGAGTAAGAGAAGTCAGATTTCCAACCATTTTTAGAGATTGTCTTTCCAGATATCTATGAGCACACAGTTAAACTTTTTCAACCACATCACACTCAGGGTATTTCACATTTTGACTTTTTTCCTCTCCAGTAAAAGAGATAACTTGTACCAACACAATACTGCCGAACTGCATTCCTCTCCAGAAAAACCAGAAGCTGGTATGGGTGGTACCAGCCCTCCCATCAGGTCTCAGGATGGGGGTAAGCACTCCATAAGGCTGAGGCCCAAGAAAAAAACTACTTCATAGTCTATGTCAACTTGTAAATAAGCACAAGAGACATAGAATTACTTTAAATGCTAATTGAGTCTCTAAATTTCTGTTGTCCCCTTATCTGTCTCTTCCCGAAACCCCCTACCCATACCTCCTGTCTCTATCCCTACTCAGGGAGAGAACAAGTACAAGGTCAGCTCTGTTCAGATCTTGGAAGATGGTGTCTCCCTCTTTCCCCTTCTTCATTCTGTCCCCTAGTTACATAATCTTATGTCACCTAGTCACTGCACCACCCCACCTCACCTTCCATCCTCTCAGTACTCAGTCACCTAAATCTCTTTACCGCCAAAACATCTTATATTTCCTAGACACTCAGAAATTCACCTTCTAATTCACACTGAAAAAAACTTGACCACAAAGATTTTGCATTATTTAATGGAGTTCAAAAATAAAAGGATATATTTAATGTGTTAAACTTCAAACAGCCTTGAAAAGGGTCAGGATTTCTGGCTATTTGTGGGAAATAATTTCCCACAAGAGGGATTACTGAAAAAAAAAAAAAAAAAAAAAAAAACCACTTTGCAGCATAGATAAGAAACTGCTTCACAATATTAGTACTGATAACATAAGAGTTATTTTAGTCTCAGTTCTTTGGGTTGCCCGTAACAGCTCTATTCAAGTTACCCACACAGATAGATGGGTGAGGGAGGAGGATTTGTGGGAAATATGCATTAGGACAGGAGTGACTCAATCAATCAGTTTTTAGTTGATTGCCAAGCAGTTTTCTGAGTATTAAGAATTATCATAGATCAACATTACAACTAAAATATAGAAAAACCATCACTCAGCAATGTCATAAATTGAGCTGAATGAAAGTCTGACAACTGCGCAATCAAAGAAATCACATCCATCCAGACTGATAGAAGGGGGACGGACATGAAACAGGCTGGACCTACACCCACATGGATAAAAATTCAGGAGGGATTTCTTGGGAATGAGGAGTGCCAGACCCACACTAGGCTCCCTAGCCCAGGATTCCAGTTCCAAGAGGATAAGTACCCACAACTTCTAGGTGCAAAAACCAGCAGGGGTTAAGTCAGTGGAAGAAACTGCTGGATCCCCGGGAAGTTCCTCTTAAAGAACCCACACAAGGACTTACTCAGACTCACCCCATCTGAGCTCCAGCACTGGGATACCAGTTTAAAAAGCACCAGTGGCATACAGGGAGAAACTGAAGTATCTGGCATCAAGGTGAGCAGAGGCTATTGTCCCTTTCCTAAATCCTCCCCACACAGAGCCAGTAGGCTGGAGCCACATCTGAGACTCTATCAACCTGGCTAACACTGTTTGACCTGCCTTGGAGATCCCCAGAGGCTCTGTTCCACCCAACTGACAGGCCCATCAAAGCTGCTTTTCCATAAGAATGGCTGGTCTTGGCTCTTAAATCCTATCAAACAAGCAACAGCTAGCTTCAGTGAGCCCCAGCCAGGTTAGATTCACAGCTTGGCTTCATCTTGGAATCTCTAAACCCAGCACCAGTAGCAGCCATCTCACATTGCTTTACAGCTCAGGTAAGGTACCCAAGGCAAAACACAGGTGGGGACTGACCTTGGCCTGTACCACCTGGAAAACCCCAAGGCCTGTACACACAGTGGACAGCTACAGACCATGTCAGAGCACCAACATCCTGCCCCTGCATGGCTGATCCTCCACGGATGGTAGAGGTTGGTGGACAGTGGTCACAGCCAGTCCTTGCAGCTGACTGGCCCAGGTAAATCTCTCCCATTGATCTGCCAACAGCAACCAATGATCAACTACAAGAAGAGGGCATACTCCACCCACATGAAGGGCATACCTCAAGTACTCAGGTTGGGTAATAGAGGAGACTGTGCTACTGGACCCTATAGGATACCTACTACATTAGGCCACACTACCAAGACATGGAGTCAAAGGAGCTCTACCTAATACATAGGAACAAACACAGGGAGGCTGCCAAAATGAGGAGACAAATGAAAGAAATTCCAGGTCAAAACTCCAGGAAAAGAGCTAAATGAAGTGGAGATGGGCAATCTATCAGATGCAGTGGTCACTGTTTTTAAGGATGCTCAAGAAACTTAGTGAGGACCTCAACAGCAAAAAAGAGACTCAGTCAGAAGTAAACATACACTAATTGAAACAAAGAACAATTTACAGGAAAATGACACTAGAGTGGATAAAGCCAAGAATCAAACCAATGATTCGGAAAATAAGGAAGCAAAACCACACGTAACAACAAGAAGAAAAAAAGAATCCAAAAAAATGAAGATAGTATAAACAGCCTGTGGGATAACTTCAAGAGATCAAACATTCACTTCACAGGGGTGCCAGAAGAAGAGAATGAGCAAGAAATTGGAAATCAATCTGAAAAAATAGTGAAAGAACTTTCCTAATTCGGTAAAGCAAATAGACATGTAAGTCCAGGAAGCACAGAGAGCCCCAATTATGATAGATGCAAAGAGGCCCGCTTCAAGACATATCATAATTAAAGACCAAAGGTTAAAGATAAAGAGAGACTCTTAAAAGCAGCAAGAGAAAAGAAGTTAGTTACCAGATGGTTTACAGATGTGAGGGGGAGGGGGAGAATGAGTGAAGAGGTAAGGGGATTAAGAAGTACAGATAGGTAGTTGCAGAATAGACATGGGGATGTAAAATACTCTATTGGAAATGGAGAAGCCAAAGAACTTATGGGCATGATCCATAGACATGTACAATGGTGGAGGGAATTGCCTGAGGTAGTAGTGGGCACTGGGTGAGGGGACAAAGAGGGAAAAATAGGACAACTGTAATAGCATAATCAATAAAATATAATTTAAAAAAGAATAAAAAAAGAATTATGGTAAAGAAGTCAGACATATTTCATGTTTGTGTGTGCTTATAATAAAGGAAGCATCCAATGAAAAATTAAATAGTTAATAATATAAAAAGAAGAGGGAACTGATGGCTAGGGGAAGAGAGAATAGAATAATGAAAGAGAAAAAAGGAGGAAGGCAGGAAGAAAGAAGGAAGGAAGGATGGAAAGAGGGAAGAAAGGAAATGAAAATTTTAAGTGCACTTAAGTTCTATGGGGGAAAAACAAGAAATGACAATATTTAGAAAGTAGGTAGTGAGGTGATTTTTTTGAGAAGGTGCCATTTAAGCTGAGGCTTAAACACCGATTTACTCATGGGAAGATCTGGAGGAAGTACAGTCCAAGCAAATAGAATAGCAAGTTCAAAGGCCCTGAGGTGGGAACTGATGTCAGTTCCCTAGGATATATAGAAGGAAAGGCATGTCAGTTTGAGGAGCAGGCAGCTTGTCAGTGCAGCTGAGCACATGGAAAGTTTGGGAAGAAGGGCTAGAAAGGAGGTTAGAGAGGTGGGAAGGAGACTAATTACACATGGAGTTTTGACGTTAGTGTATAAGCAAAGAGAAAACATTGGGGGATTTTTTTTGCAGAAGCAGTCCATCATCTGATCTGTATTTTAAAAGGTCATTTTGGCTCCCATTTGGAGAATGGGTAGGAGAGGAACAGTAATGGAAACAGAGTAATCACGTAGAAGGCTGAATAGGATACAGGAGAAGATAGAGGGCAGTTTGGTTGGTAATGGAGAAATTCAGTTGAGAGGCTCTGGAGAAAAATGCTTTCTCTCTCTCATTCTTACTCTGATACTCTGGACATGTGGATTTTCTCAGGCTGGAGAGTTGCCTGTTTCCCCTCACTCTATGGGGAGCTTCAGCTGTTTATTTGCAGATTTTCCTTCCTCACCTGTTCCACTGTGTCTTGAAGATAACCCCTCTTGTGGCTGCTCTGCTCTCTAAATGTCAGGAACTTTAGGTTTTAGTTTCACCTCTTCACTCATGTAGCCTCTGTGTTGATTAATCCATGTTTCTGGAATGAAATGGCCCAGCTCTTCTTCTCATACCAATAGTTACAGCTTTGTTTTCTTCTTTTACTGTACTTAATATTGATTTTGAATTTAAGAAATGAGATAAAATATTGATTCTAAATTTAAGAAAAGTGCATGCTTTGAAATAAATCTTTTCTAGTTACTCTTTATCCAATTAGATTTTTAAAAGCTTATTTTATAATTAATAATATTTTATAATATTTTCTAAGAATTATAAATAAACCAGAGATTTATCTCATTGTTTTTAATCCACTGCTACTTGAAGACTTTGTGTAAGATAAGATATAATGAGAATGCCAGTCATGTTCTCATGGTCTTGCTGAAAATTTATAGGAAGGCTGAATAAAAAAATGTTTCTAATGGAAGAAAAAAGTGACTCTCTGATGGAGTAAGATAGTAGAGAATCTAAGAAAAACAGTAAATGGGAGATGAATTAAATAGGGCCCCTTTTCATATTAGTAGCCCTATCTCATATTACTTCATGTAATATCAAAGCTGGGTGGTCAACACACAGCTTTGGGTGAGCAACCAGCAGGTATCCACTGGGCTTTAGATCCTAAAATAGAAGAAACTAGAGTACTTGAGTTCCAGGTGTAAGGCGCAGGATCTCACACTGAGAAACAGCATGCAGGCTTGGATAGAAGCCTCTCCGTATTTCCCACAATTAAGACAAGACATCCTCATAGGGCTAGGATTGGGCAACGTGTGAACACTGGAGAAGGTAACCATCTGCAATATGAGTTTAACTGAGTTTACCTCATTTATTTAATTCTGTATTGGACTGCAAATGATAAGAAACAACATTCTATTTTAGATTGACAGATATTCCTAGGCAAAATTTATACCAAAGAAAGCTGGTGGATGTATAAATTCCTTAAACTTGGCAATACTCAAACCCTGCTCAGGAAGGAATCTTATTTAAAATAAAATTCCTGTATGTTTACAGAACCTTCACAAAGGTATTCTGTACAATTTAGAAGAATCTCACTCTTGTCTTCTCTCAATTATTTCATTGTTACTTAAATCACGTATGTAGTAGCTCGAGGCCTCTAGCCCAGCTCCATTCTTCCACTTAATGATTATTGAGTATCTACCATTTGCCAAGCTCTCAGGCTCGCACTGAGCATATAGAGCTAATTACACAGCATTGTCCCAACTTCATGGAAATAGCAGTAAATATTCTAGAACTGCATACCAATTTACTTTGTAAATTATGTGTTTTCTTGAATTCAATCTACATTCAAAATTTATCTGGAACTCCATTGAAGATACAAAGAATAGGTCATTTACAAGAGTATTAAAGAAACTAAGAATACCAGCACCTCTGCAGAAAGTATTGTGGGGGCAGGTGAGAGATTCATTCCTATCTTTCAAAATTTCCTCCAAATTATACTTTATGTATAATTTTTACTTAACTTGTGTGTGTTCTTAAATTTACAAAATATTAATAAATATGCTTTCAAGTAAAAAGAATAAGTTTACATTTTATATTATATGATGTAGTTAAAAGCACAATATAAAATCTAATTTAAAGTAAAGACAATTATTACAACAAGGAACATCTGAGTTGGTATTGAGAATCTAGGTTCTCACATAGGGAAGACATTTCTATGGCTCAGAAAATAAATCTATCAGATTTATTTCCAAGTGGTGAAATATAGTTTCAAGGACCGAAGTAGATCACAGGAAGGAAGTTTGATTTCATCCCCATCAAAACTCTTATATAACCTACATAACCTACATAAGTCTAGGACTCACTTGTCTCTTCGGTATAAAAACTGATACATTCCATTATAACAATATTCCCACAGCAGTATTTTCAGTTCCAAAAACTTCTGAATGATTTAGCTCCACTGAGTGACAAATGGCACTCTGTACACAAAATACAGCCAGCCATTGAAACCAGAAATTCACCAAACCAAGTAAAAAGAATCATAGTTTTCCAAAGTAATATTTTCAAAACCTTCTTCATGATTTTTGAACAGTTTTCTTAATACCAAATGTTCTAATTTTCTGTAATAAAACATTTAATTTTTCTTAAATTTCCCATTTGTGTAACTCAAACAAAAAAAATTATATTTTGGTCTTAGAAACCAGAACCACAATCACTGTGAACTTATTTAATTAAAATAATTAAAAAATATAAAATATTTTTTAGTTTTCTGTTCAATCCATATGTCTAAGACTTCCATTCAAATACAAATGACATATTTCACAGATTTAGAACAAATGTTTCAAAAATTTATATGGAGCCAAAAATGATCCTGAATAACCATAGCAATCTTGAGAAAGAAGAACAAAATAGGAGGGATGGCAATACCTGATATCAAACTGTGTTACAAAGCCACTGTAATCAAAACAGTCTGGTACTGGCATAAAAACAGACATATGGATCAATGGAACAGAATAGAGAGCCCAGAAATAAGACCATGTCTCTATGATCAATTAATATTTGACACAGGGGGCAGGAGCATAGAATGGAGTAAAAATAGCCTCTTCATCAAATAGTGTTGGGAGAAATGGAATGGTATATGCAAAAAAAAAAAAAAAAGAAAGAAAAGAAAAGAAACTAGACCACCAACTTATACCATACACCAGAATAAACTCAAAATAGATAAAAGACTTAGACATAAGCTGTGACACCATAAAAGCCCTAGAGGAAAACACAAGCAGTAAAATTTGAGATATCCCACACAGCAATATTTTCACTGATACATCTTCTAGGGCAAGGGAAATAAAGGGAAGAATAAACAAGTGGGACTACATCAAATTAGAAAGCTTCTGAATGGAAAAGGCAAACATTATCAAAATGAAAAGGGAACCAACCATATAGGAAAAACATATTTTTCTAATGATACCTCAGATAAGGGTTTGATCTCCAAAATATATAAAACTCGTATGATTCAACACTAGTAAGACAAACCATCCAATTAAAAAATGGGCAAAGGACCTGAACAGACACTTATCCAAGGATGGAATACAGAGGGCCCAGAGACATATGAAAGGATGCTCAGCATCACTCGCCATCAGAGATACTAATTAAAACCACAACGAGATACCACCTCACATCTATCAGAATGGCCATCATTAATAAATCATCAAACAACAAGTGCTGACAAGGATGCAGAGAAAAGAGAATCCTAGTGCAGTTAGTGGGAGTGCAGACTGGTGCAACCACTGTGGAAAACAGTACAGAATGTCCTCAAAACACACAAAAAATGGAGCTGTCTTTTCACCCAGCAATTCCACTGCTAGAGTTATACCCTAAGAATCCTGAATCACCAATTCAAAAGAAACTATACACCCCTATATTTGTAGCAGTGTTATTTACAACAGCCAAGTGCTGGAAACAGCCTAAGTGCCCAACAGTAAACGAGTGGATTAAAAAACTGGTACCTTTACACAATGGAATACTACCAAGCAGAAGGAAAGAAGGAGCTCCTACCTTTTGTGACAGCATGGATGGAACTGGAGAGCATCATGCTAAGTGAAATAAGCCAGTCAGTGAAAGATAAATACCATATGATCTCACCTATAAGAGGAAGCTAATGAACAAAACAAACAAATGAGCAAAATAGAACCAGAAGCATGGAAACAAGGAAGAGACAGACAGCAACCAGTGGGGTGGGGAAGTGGGATAAGGCGGGAAAGAAGGGAAAGGGTCTAGTCGAGGAACAGGTATAAATGACCTACGGACATGGACAACAGGGTGGGGATTGATGGTAGGAGCAGGCAGGGGTGGGGCAGGGGAGAGCAATGGGGGAAAATTGGGACAACCATAATAAAACAACAATAAAAAGAACACCACTCTGGTACATTATTTATAAAAAAAAAAAAAAAGACTTCTATTCACTCATAAGGCTAGCTTTGTTCCCATTTGGTAATTTGAAGTGACATAATGCCCCTAATTCATTTGGGTCTCCCAAGGTATTCCAGACCACTTGGGGGAAACATTCCAGTCATTCATCTTTGCAGAGTCTTAAAGATGGTAGATTCTTGAACGTGGCTTCCACATTAATGAAACCTTGACTTGTAAGAATTTCATGCTCATTTTCAGAGTGCAGTCTAATGGACCACTTGTTTGCTCCCCACTGGAACTGAGGACAGGGATGATGAGACCTTCTTCATGAATATATCCCCAATGCATGACAGAGTAACCCCACAGAAAAGCACTCACAACTCATAAACAATGGACTCCACAAACCGCAAGCTAGGGAGTGATACCAATCAGAACCATATTTTAGGAGAGTTCAAAGAAGGTTTGTGAGCCATTAAGAAAGAAAACCATCCTGTTTTCTGCTAGTCTTTTGATAACCTCTGATATTATTGGGATTTAGCTGAGAAAAATGTGTTTTTGATGTAAGTACAGTTATGTAGAATTCAGTTCTTATTTTTAAAAAGTTCCAAACAATTTCAAAATACATTATAGCAAAGGAAAAGTAGGTAGGTAATTGCATGCTACTCTACTCTGCTTTGAACTCAGCAATGACTTATATGTGGGACCACTGAAGATATTTTCCAATATCAGAAACTGTGGAGCATACCCAACAATTTAGATGACAGAATTGAGTTTCTAACTTAATGCCTTATACTTAGCTTAAAAGATATTTTCAATATATATCAAAAGATGGAACCCAGCAATTCCAGTTTTAAAGTTTTCTCTGAAGAAAGAACAAAATTTTTCCAAAAAATTCTGTATAAAATTTTGTACAATTTTTTCCTAGTTTGTTAAAATAAGGGAAAATGTAAGTAGTGGAAAAGTTTAATAAACATGATCATTTGCACAATTTATTTATTGGAAAGTCATTGTATAGATCAGGGGTTGGCACACTCTGGGTTGTAGGCCAGATTTGGCCATGACCTCTTTTTTGTACAGTCTGTTAGCTAAAAAATGGTTTATGTAAAGTGCTAGAAAACAAACAACAACAAGAGAAAACAAGAAAATATCATGTACCAGAGACTGATGTGACTCACAAGGCTAAACAAAATATTTACTCTCTGGCCCATTCTAAAAATTTTTTCCTGACCTCTGGCATAAAGCTATAAAAATTGACATGGAAAGATGGTCATATAATAAATAATATACAAGACTGTATGTGTAAAATTTCATTTTATAAAATTTTATAAAAGTATCTATATACACGCAGAGAAATATGTAGAAAATAATAAGTAAAATTCTGACAGTGGTAAATGCTGGGTTATGAAATTATACTTTTCTCTATAATTTTCACATACAGATTGATTTTATAGTGATATACATATATCATTTTTTATAATAAAAGGCTATTTTCATTTTGAAAAATAGAGCTACCTAAAATATAGTAAATGTTATTATTTATCAGCCTTCTATTACACATCAGGCACTGTTCTTAGGACTTCATATCATTTACTTACAAAAATCCTCATTGTATCCAATGAAATAAATATTTTTCTAATCCTATTTTCAATTTCAAAACTAAGAGTCAAACAGTTAATTAGTTGCCCAGTTTGCCTAAGCAGTAATCAGTGGATCTGGGGTTAAAATCTCAATAATGCTGTTCCAGAACCTATGTGGCTAAGCACTTGATTATACCTCCCTACAAAGTCTCGGATCAGATGGGGCCACCAAACACTTGGGAACAGCTCCTGGGTCCTTTTTGATATTAACTTTTATGCAAAGTAATGTGATATGGCATCCAAAAAAAGATAATTTATTCTTTTGTTTCATGAAGAGGATCCAGGACCAAAGAAGTTATTTATAGTTCTGCTCCCAGTTTACTGTCCCAACTGTGAGGATTCAGTTTTAAGTGTCCTGCTTGAACAGTATTTCAAAACTAAAATATTGACAATCTGAAGCATTTCAAAAGGAGAACAAGGGGACAATCAGGACTGTAAAGTAACTCAAATGTTTGTCCTAAACATTTAGCAAGAAAAAGAAAAAAATCAAGGACAATCATTCAGTTGTCTTCAGTGTTTGAAGATCATATATATATATATGGTATTGCTAAGCCTTTTCTTCATGTCCCCAGAAGGTTTAATTAGGACCAATAGGTACAAGTCATAAGGAAGAAGCTCTCACCCTAATGTATTGAAACTATGTTTTCTTAGCACCAGTAGCACAAGAATTGAACGGTTCACTTTAGTTATATGCCACATCTTCAAAGTTTTTATAAAAAAGAAGACTGGTACATTACTTGAAGGGGAGTGAGCATGCTAACTTTTGGATAGCAGCCACAATTGTAAAGATGGCAATAGAATAAAGGGTAAAATTGTTCCAGACACTAGGTGTAACTTAGCAACATAAAAAGTTGACCAAAGAGACCAGTGTGTTCAAACTTTGTACTAGGAAATACCTACCACTGGATAGAAAATAATCATCGCTCTGTTCATGATGAGGATGTCAGAAAAGGCACATTTATTTTTAGGCATTTCAGTTCTTCAAGGACATACATAAGGTAGAAAGTGAGAACCAAATTGTCAATCCCAACCCTCGGCCTGGATGTAAAAATCAAAATCATCTCGTACTGTCTTCATTAATGTGGTCCTGCTTTCCTTTACTATCTTTGTTAGCATTTCTTTACTCTTCCAATGCTGTCCTTGGGATTATAGGGATTATAACATAAAATTCCTTGAGCCTCTGTCTTAAAATCCTCATCTGCTATTTCCAACAATTTTGAACTCTCATATCATGATTCTGACCCAATTCTAATCCAGTTCTTACATTGAAAGACCTGTATTAAGCCAAATTTACAAATCTCTGAGACACTGTCAAGCTTTTGTAAGGTGATGTTTCCCCTTGCCTGTTAAGCAATAAATTTAGCTTTGTCATATCAAAAAGTTTTGTTGTAATGTTTTGGGAGACAGCTTTTGACAAAGCAGTTAGAGAAGTGTGCTGCCAAATAAAAATGATTACAGAGAGACATTAGAAATTAATATAATGTATATAAGCAAAATTAAAGTAGTAACGTACCAACAACTTGGCCACATCACAATGATGGTAGACATCTGAAGTTAAGGCAATCAGTTCAGGAAATACATGATTATAAATAAAGGAAACAATTGTATATCCATGTGTGTTTGTGTTTAGAAAAAAAGTGGAACTTGAATTATGCTACTTTTGTTATTTAACAAATGACTAAAACTCTTACCCCTCCACATGATATACGTACAATCTGGCACAGTAGGTTTAAAGATGGAGCTAGACAAATAAATCAGACATTGAATATGCCAAATGGGGTGATTAAATCTTAGTGATGCACGGTTCCTTGACATTTGCTTTTGTACTTGCCCTTTCGCTTTTGTTCTTTGGCAAGAGTGCAAAGATAGGAGTGAGAGGGAGGGAACCATAGGACAAGCTGTTCGTTATAAAATTTCATAGAAAGGAGCTTCAAAAGCTTGAAAGAGAATGGGAAAACGTCCAAGTCAATAATAAAGAATATTTTTTTCACTTTTCAGTGCTAAACAAAGACACGTCTGGTATTTCTCACCTTATTCAACATTCTATTTTCTCTTGAACTACTTTTGCTTCAGCCTTTTAAAGGTCCAGATGTGCTCTGAGTTCTTAGAATTATAGTTCAATAAAATCTGAAGTCAGATAATATAAAATGTGAATGGCATGGGTTGGAGATGAGAAAGTATGGGTTGGAGACACTTGCAGTGAGAAACTGAAAGGTGGGTTTAAAGTAGATGATTAACAAAAGCTAGCAAGAGCTGATAGAAAAACCATAATGGTGCACTAAGTAAGGTAAAGATAAAATCAAATCACTAATAAGAAGTTGGAATAGTACCTATGTGAAGGTAAAATATCTGTAATCATTTAACTAGAAACTGGAAAGAGAAAAAGCCATCATTTATTATCTGTAGTAGATTATAGAAGCAGAGGGAATATAATGAGTATAATTTAATATAGTAGATAGACACAGAATATCCAACCCAAAATAAGATTGTGGAATAAGATTGTTATGGACAATTCTGGAATCTAACAAAAAGATATATAATATTTTAGGGCTATTTTTTGGAGTATTTTACAGAATGTGTATGGTATTCTTTTCTTGCTCTCATTCTTAGAAGAACTGTGAAGGAGTAAAGAAACCTGAAGCATCATGGAATGGGATAACAAACTTGACTGTGATAGAAGAGCCAAAAAGTGGGAAAAAAGAAAGAATTTATCCACTGGCTCTCACTTGCACATGGTGTTAACCCTCTTCTGGGTTGCACAAGTATGGATGGGTATCAGGCACCAGCAAAGAGGTCTCCAGGTGACATTAACAGAGAAGCCTTTAATAAAGTCTTAGGCCATTTGGGCTGCTCTAACAAAATACTTTGGACTAGGTGGCTCATAAACAACAAAAATCAAATTGTCTCCCATTCTGGAGACTGGGATGTCCAAGATGGAGGCACCACAGATTTGGTGTCTGGTGAGTATACATTTCCTAGTTCATAGTTGGCACCTTCTCTTTGTGTCCTCATATGGGAAAGGGGATTAGAGAGTTCTCTCAGGTCTCTTTTATAAGAGCATGAATTTCATTCATCATGACCTAATCATCTCCCAAAGTCTCACCTCCAAATACCATCACGATGGGGATTTGATTTCAATATATGAATTTGGAGGAGACACAAACATTTAGCCTATGGCATGCAGACGGCAAAAACAAAAGGTGCAGGTGTGGAGGTTGAAGGCAATGCAGAGCTAAAACCAAAGAAAGTAAGTTCAAGAAGACCCTAAGTGTTCTCCCAAAAAGCTGATACAAACAGTATTGAAAATCATGATGCAAGATCAAGAGCACCAAAGCAGAGGAGAGAGGGAAACTTTGATTCCTGGGTCACTCAAGTGTTTTGAGGTGAGAAAGATAAGGAATAAGAAGGTAAAATGGAAACCAGGACAATATGGAGTTCCACAAACTAAATTAAGAAAGAAACTGATTGTGTTCCCTATGCTGTACTTTATATCCCCATGACTATTTTGTACCTACCAATTCCTACATTTTAATACCTTCTCCTCTTACCCAGCCCCTAATTCCCCTCCCCTCTGACAACCGTAAGTCTGTTTTCTGCATCTGTGCATTACTTTCTGTTTTGTTTTTCCATTTATTTTGTTTTTTAGATTTCCACATATAAATGAAGTCCTATAATGTATACCTGAAATAAATATATTGTCAACTGTAATTTGAAAAAAATTAAAATTAAAACTGAAAAAAAGAGAAAAGAAATGAGTGTATGTTGACTATATAGGGTGGGGGCAAAAGTAGGTTTAGAGTAGTATAACAAACACAGAGCTTATTTTTGTGTTATTATTTATTAATTATTGTATTATTTTCCATATGAACAACTGTGAACCACTTTTGCCACATCCTGTGCTTTAAGAGGAAGAAGGAAGGAGGGAAGGCAAAGAAGGGAGGGAGGGAGGGAAAGAAAGAGAAACTAAAGAAGAGATGGTGATAAACAATGTCAAATACAGCTGACAGATCAACTAATAAAAGAAATGTGAAGGTTATTGGTGATTTGCCAAGAGCAGTAGACAAGAAAGAGCCTACTGGGAGTTCACAACTAAATGGGAGGAGAGGAACTTGGGAAAGTGACTATAAGTAATTTTTTTCCACGAGTTTTACTATTATAGAAGAAAAAAGTAGGAAAGGAGTTGAAAATAGATGTTGGATTGAAGGAGCTTCTTTTTTTAAGAAGAAAAAAATGACAACATATTTGAAGATTTATAAGAATACCCCAGAAGAAAGGCAATGATGAAAAATGCCTAAGCGAAGACAATTGCTGCAGGATTCCCCTTGGGTGGGTGAAAGGGGGTGCCCAGGGAGGGGTTGCAGGGCTATTGCTCCATAGTCATTGGAGATGAGGCTGAGCACATACAATCACAGATTTAGGTGTGTGAGTGTTAACAATGCTGGAGTGGAAGGAAGTTCTCTATGGATTGCTTCAGTTTTCTTAGGTAGAAAACAGTCATGAGCTGAAAATGAGTATAGGATCATAAGTAATGGAGGCTCTTGGAGAAAGGAGATGTATTAAAATCATCCTACAAGAGACAAGGGGAAGCAAAGGCATGAGGGACACACTCAGGGCCCACTGGGGAATGACGTGACACCAATGGGACAGACTCTGGTCTCAGGAGCCTGATTGAGAACTCAGCTTTCACCACATTTTGCCTATGTGATCTGTTAGTTTACTTCTCTGATCCTACATTTCCTGGTCCATAAGTTCAGAATAATGATAATGCTGTCCTCATAGAATAGAGAATTAGATGATCATTCACATTTATATGAAATATATATCATAGAATGGTGTCTGAAATAATTAACTTTATATCTGATAGCTATTATCTATGTTGATACTAATGAAGATGAATTTAAATTCAAGGTAAACACCATAGTGCAATTTATAATAGCCACATCCTGGAAGAAGCCTAAGTGCCCATCAGTAAATGAATGGATCAAAAAACTGTGGTACATTTACATAATGGAATACTACACATCGGAAAGAAAGAAGGAACTCCTACCCTTCACAACTGTGTGGATGGAACTGGAGAGCATTATACTAAGTGAAATAAGCCAGGCAGTGAAATACCATATAATCTCACATATAAGAGGAACTAATCAACAAAACAAACGAGTGAGCAAAACAGAATCAGAGACATGGAAATAAAGAACAAACCAACAATGACCAGAGGGAAAGGGGTAGGGGGATAATGGGGGAAAGTCATCAGGGAACATGTATAAAGGACCCATGGACAAAGACAAAGGGGTGGGGGAGGATTGAATGTGGTAGGTGGAGGTGGGAAGAGCAGAGGGAGAGTAATGGGGGGAAATACTTATTATAATTAAGTTAGCAAATCCTGTTAATTCTAACTTAATTTTTTCAAATATCACATTATGTTATATAAAATTTCTGATATATGAAATTGCTGATTTCTGATTTTCTACAAATCTATAAACAGTCTGACCTATGTGTCAGACTGACTTTATTTATTTATTTGATCCTCACCTGAAGACACTTTTTCATTGCTTTTAGAGAGAGAAAAAGGAAGAGAGAAACATCATCATGAGAGTGAAGCATGCACTGGTTGCCTCCCATACACTCCTGGATCAGGAATTGTATGCACCTGTACATGGGATTGAACCTGCAACATAGGTATGTGCCCTGATGGGGAATCAAACCTGTGACCTTCCATTATGGGAGAACATTCCAACTAACTGCACCATGCTGACCAGGGTGGGCAGTCAGACAAACTTTAGATGAAGGATCCAAACCCTAATAGACTGTGGGTTTTTATAGTGCATTATTGGCAAGTTTCTTGAAATAATATATATATATATATCTGCCTTCACAACCTTTCCTATTTTTTCTATAAATATCCCTTTATTCTAGAACCTCATGTTATTCACACACACACATACAAACAATCTTCTAAAAGCTTTCTTTAAAAAGTTCACTGGCAAAAATGTATTTTTCTAAATAAAAGAAAGGGGCAGCTAAGTCCATCAGGAGACAAATGAGTGATGAGTTCTCAGAAGCTGAAAGTGATAGGTCCACTGGGTAGAATGATCAATCGAACCCTGGAGGAAGAAAAGGGAACTACGCAGGGACCACCCATGGGCCCTTGCCTGAAACAAATTTCCCTGAAAAATATCACCAAGATGAATGATGAATTTCAGGAGAGGCAAAGCTCTGAAAATAACAACCACCAAAAAAAACCCTCAAAAAGTAGTCTACTCTCATAAAACACACACACACACTCACTCACACACACACACACACACACACACACACACACACCTCAATTCTAAGACAAAATGACGTGCATTGCTTTTCCTGCAATACATACTTCAATGGGTTCTGCTAAATCACACCCAGGAAGGTCCATCCTGAAAACTTCCAAATGATATTGCAGTTACTCTAGTTTCAGCAAAAGCAGCCAATTAGAAAGAAACCCAAACTCTCCTCAACAGGTTTATATATTTGCTGGATAATGATATACCATTTTTTTAAGAATTTATTTATTTTTTAGAGAGAGATGAAGGGAAGGACAGAGGGAGAGAAACATCAATGTGTGGTTGCCCCTCATGTGCCCCCAACTGGGAACCTGGCCCGCAACCCCAGCATGTGCCCTGAATGGGCATCGAACTGGCAACCCTTTGGTTGGCAGGCCCATGCTCAATCCACTTAGCCACACCAGCCAGGGCTGATATAACATTTTTTTAAATGTGGTTAGTTTCTGAAGAGGGAAAATATCATTTAAATTCAATCTGCCTCCTGGACTGTAGGGGAGCCTGCATTCGCTGTCCCCATGAGCTGCCTTCCTTAACCCAGAGACAGAGGTGGGCAGAAGTGCATGTCACAGGCTCCCTGGCCTTGAGGATGACGTTTCATAAGCATAATCAGTCTTAAAATATGCAAACTTCTGCCTATGTTTATACAAAGATGTTTTTATTCTCTAACTTAAAATAGCAAAACTAAAGTATATTTCCAGAAGAATTCAGTACCAAACTACTTCACTTTAAAGCTGAGGTGCCAAGATGCATAATGCATAGGTATTTATGAGATTTCTACACATTTTAATTGCCAAATTCAAATGAATAAACTATATTAATGAAAACCCATGCAGTTGCAGTAACCCTTGGCTTAATCCATATTTAACAAGTATTGACAGGCTCTTTTTTATGAGGAAGGCAATAATCACACACCATCTGCTGCCAGTTAAGTGGAACTAATTCAATTGTTAAATTACAAATGTAAAGGACTGAGTTATAAATACGTTTCATAAAAATGGACCCTAAACAGATTTCTTTGGTAGCCTCTGCTGCATCCAGCTCTCAGTCATTTAAGGGTGGATAATTCAGTTTCTTTCCTCCTTTCTCCCTCGTGCTTTGCAGTATCAGCGTATGAGCACCTTTGCCACAGAACAAGGGGCAGAATAAGAAGTGCTGAACGCCCACACAACCTGCCTAGTGCAGGACTCCACAGCAAACACAGTGCTATCACATGTTGCTTGGCTGTGTTTTTAATGGCAAAAACAGGACCACAACGCTATACAAATAGTAAGCTCCCCATTATGCTAGATATAGAACAGTATTTTTCATAGGACATATGGTTTTCAGATTAATGAATTTCTAGACTTACAGGCCTATTTAGTAGGTGAAATTGCTATTATTCACTGCTTCGTAATTTACTCAACTCTGAGTCCTTTTATTTTCAATAAAATTTGTGAAATTTATTGAGTCAATTTATAAAAAATATCTAAGAATTTTAATTAAGCATAGCTGATAGTCACTTTGGTTCTTATACTAATAAGAATAAAAGACCAAAATATAAATGTAAAGATACAAAGAGATTAGGAAAAAAGATAATAGCAGAAATGAGGTTTCAACAAAATTTTGAAAGATGGAAAATAGATGGAGAAACTGTAAATGACTTAGCAGAGAAGAAGGGGATAAAAGTTAAAGTATCGCACAGAAATCCTGAGAATTTCAGCCATTGGGGCCATGATACCTTGGAAAGCAGGGTTAAGTTATCGGACTACAAATTAGGACTTTATTAAATCTAGTATACAAATCAGACTTCCAGATCTCCCTGTGGCTGAGTACAGCCAGGACCTTGTCCTTCACTCCATTCCTTTCTCCGCCTTTCAGCATCATACACAAGACCAAAGGTTGGCCTCTACAGAATCCTAGGCTCTCCAATTAGCTCTTAATTGTACCATTTTTGAAAGAGGGCAGGGCAAAGGGCTACATATTCTCCATTTGTCTCTTTAGACAGCCCTCCTACCTTCTCCCCATTGCAATGTGCACAGGAGGCCACACCCTGAAGACTGCATCACCCCAGCTTGGGCTCCTGCCACCCACGTGGATTAGGTGAATGGGGGGTGTCAGCCAGAACAAAGAATCTATCATAAGTAGATCAAAGCCCAGAAGAGAAAAATATAACAAAACTTGAGCATTAACCCAGGACAACCCACACCCTACTAATAAGTATTACAGAAAGAGAGAGGAGAGAAAACAAAGGGAGTGAATTATCAAGAAAAACATTTAAGAAATCAAAGAATCTGGATGAGGAAGATATAAAAATTATTTGTATTATTTTTTGCAACATTTTTGCGGTATTAAAATCATTTCAGCACGAAAAGTTTACATATATACATGTCATAAATAAAATTATACTTGGGGACTTCTGGCCAACATGGAGGCATAGGTAGACATACTGTGCCTCCTCACACAACCAAAATAAGGACAGCAACAATTTAGAAACAAAATAACAATCAGAACTGACAGAAACTTGAACTGTATGAAAGTCCGACAACCAAGGAGTTAAAATAGACACATTCAACCAGACCGGTAGGGGGGCAGAGTCGGGCCACTGGGCAGAGAGGGGTCGCAGAAGTGGTAGCACCAGGCATACAAGGCAGCAGTTGACAAAGCCCAGGCACACAAGTAGGCAGCGAGAAGACCTTGGGTGCAGGGTGGCAATGGGCAGACCCAGTGAGGTGGCAATTTTGAAGCCTGGCACAGCACACAAGGCAGCTGGCTGACTGGGTGGTCCCACATTCACACACAGATAAACTAGGCGAAACTGGGGAGCAAGATAGACCATGCAACCCAGGGCCCCAAAGCAGGGGAAATGAAGCCTCAAAACACTGGTTGAAAACACCTATATGGGTTGAGGTGCTGGGAGAAATTCCCAGCCTTACAGGAGAGTTCATTGGAGAGACCCACAGGGTACTAAAATGTGCACAGGCCCACCCACATGGGAATCAGCACCAGAAAGGCCCAGTTTGCTTAGGGGAATCACGGAAGGGACTGAAATCTGACAGAGTGGAGCAAGCACCATTGTTCACTCTCAGACCCTACCCCCACATACAGCATCACAACCCAGAAACTGGGTTGCCCTGCCCTGGTGAACACCTAAGGCTCCAACCCTCAGTACATAACAGGCAAGACAAGACAAAAAAAAAAAAAAAAAGGCCCAAATGGAAGAACACATCAAAGCCCTAGAGGAAATACAACTAAGCAACAAAGAGATAGCTAACCTATCAAATGCACAGTTCAAAGCACTGATGATCAGGATGCTCACAGAATTGGTTGATTTTGGTCATAAATTAGATGAACAAAAAAGAAGGCTACAATAAGTGAAATGAAAGAAAATGCACAGGGAACCAATAGTGATGGGAAGAAAACTGGGACTCAAATCAACAGAGTGGAGCAGAAGGAAGAAACAAACAAACAAACAGAAAACAAGGAAGAAAAATGAATTCAAAAAAATGAGGAGAGGCTTCGGAACCTCCAGGACATCTTTAAATGTCCCAACATCCAAATTATAGGGGTACCAGAAGGGGAAGAGGAAGAGCAACATGTGCAAAAGTTATTTAAACAAATAATAAAGGAGAACTTCCCCAATCTGGTAAAGGAAATAGACTTCCAGGAAGTCCAGGAAGCTCAGAGAGTCCCAAAGAAGTTGGGCCCAAGGAGGAACACACCAAGGCACATCATAAATACATTAGCCAAGATTAAAATGAAGGAGAGAATTCTAGAAGCAGCAAGGGATAAGGGCCCAGTCACCTACAAAGGAGTTCCCATCAGACTGTCAGCTGATTTCTCAAAAGAGACCTTAG